>CAJNIZ010044901.1:160-31550 GCA_905231905.1 Symbiodinium pilosum
AATAAGGACTATAGGATATTGGGGTTTATATTGGGGTCCCCCTATTTGGGGAAACTACCATGTGAGGCTCCTGTGGCCCAAGTTGGTACAGGAGTTTGAAAGACATTGCAGACTGCCCATGTGAAAGGGTTCACGGCCTTGGCAAGTCTGCTGCCTTCTCGGAAGCTGAGCAAGGGGGCATCCATGAGTTGGACCGAGTTCTGAAGGGCTACCATAATAATTTGTGTACACGTGGCGTAGGTGCCAGGGATCGCAAGAAAAGGCAGCACGTCAAGATTTGCTGGCTTGATCCTTTCTGCCATGGGCCTTTCTTTACCTGCCCCTTCTGCACTGAGCTTCCTCAGGCTCCAGGGTGTTGTCAATGCCTAAACCTGAGACTCCCAAGGTACCAAAAGCTTTGCCAGGCATGCGAAGCTGCCGGCAGCAGTTTTCTTCCGGGCCGAAGAGCCAAGAGCTGATGTTCTTTGGATCCCTGAAGAATGGCCAATTCATGAGGGCCCATCAGCTTGCTGACATATAGGATGCGGTGCGGACGGGGCCATGCTTGAGTCCAGAAGTTGGGCGGAAGGCTCCATAGCACCTGCGTCAAGTGAACTTGGGCTTCATGTAGGTACCCCAAATGCGCTGCGTGAATTTGAGTAAGGTCGGCGTGAAGCCCATGGACGCAGGCTAAATCGGCTGCCTGGTGCGTAAGCAGCAGCCCATCCCGTCCGCACATAGCTGCGGCGAAGGTTTCAGTGTTGCACATCGGTGCACATCTCTTCAGCTCATAGACTCGAACCCTGGAGCTCCATGTCTATAAATAGTACCAAGATTGGCCGATTTGGAACCTCAGGGGGAAAAGGGGCCCAGCACATGGCTGGAAGGGTACTTATTCGCACAACCCGAGTCTCAGGTGTCATGCCCACCTTGTAGTGATGACTACCGAAGCTTTGCAGTAGCTTAGTGCCAGAGGCAGCCCTTCAAGTGCAAGGAGCTGGTGGCAAGATCAGTTCTAATCCCCCTTAAGTAGATAGAATATGGGGTATTTGGGGGGTCTTATCATAATACACCCAGGCCCATGTTCTGTCTGCTTAAGGGGGACTTAAAGCTCCCAACCATGATGGCCAACGCTTTTCGCGCATTGAAGCTTCTCAAAGTTAGGGCCCTTTGGCTGCAAGAGCCCTCGTCATAAGGATCCCTACAAGGCACCCAGGAAGTGACGGGTGGAAGCAGCTGCGCTCCTATCAGCAATGTCACCCGCGGATGTGGCAGCGCTGTGCTCTCACAGGACTACGTAGGGCACTGCGCCTCCTTCCTCCCCACTCACTTGCTGCACTGGGCATCCATCCAGCTCTCTGTCACACTTCCCAGGCTCGGGCACCTGCCTCCCAGCCAGGCCCAGTGCCCATGGCCCTCCTGCAGATTGTCTTGGGCTTGTATCCGAAAATCTGGCCACTTTTTGTTGGGATATGGGCTCAGCTTCAGGGCTCAACATGCCCTTCGACCTAGACACTCCATCAACCCATAAATACCCACTAGTAGGGGTCCATAGACCCTTACTTAAGAGTACCAGGATGTCCTGGAACACGGCTTCCGAGATGGGGACGACATGTTTGGCAAAGCTGCGTAACAGCTGTTACAGTCAGCCCTAAACCCTGAACCCTAAGCCCTAAACTCGGAATTCTATCCTAAGCCCCACGCCCTAAACTCGGAATCCGATAAGATCTGAACCAAGGCCATGATTCAGCGCCAGCCCAATCCCGACGCTTTCCAGTCCTATGGACTGTGGCCTTCGTTCTCTTCATTGAAGCCCGAGAAGGAACAAAAGTTTGCAAGTTTGGCCAAATAAGGAACCAAGATAGAGGTAATCTCCATCCCTAAGCCCTAAACCCTAAACCCTAAACCATGAACTAGACTGCATGCTCAGCGAGCCTGGCGATGCACAAGACGGCACCCTTTGAATGAGCTTGGTCTGGGTCAAAATTAGAGTTTTCTTGCTTATCCCGATGTGGTTGCATCCCACTGGGAGATTTCCATTAGGGGGGTGGGCAGCGTAGACCACAAGAGATTATAGTAATGGGGAGGGCCACGCATTTGCTTTGAAACCCCAATAAAGGTCCCATAGCAAACGGCCCCTAAATCTGAGACACCTGCATCTTGCTGCGCAAAGCAGGTCCTTGCTGCTTAAGCTCTCTCCCTCTCAGGGCTTACGATGGCAGCGGGTGAAGGCCACACGCAGAACTTACACTGACCAACTCCTTGGAGTTGAGGGCTCAAGTGTTCTTTTGGCTTTAGATCTCTGGGCTTCTTGAGGTCAGTGCTACACTGTCCAGGTCTGCTTTGTGTCCGAGTAGGTGGATCTGGGAGATGGTTGCAGTTCAATGTCCTGGAGAGGTCACTTGCCCTGGTATGGATGAGTTCTCGAAGTCATTGTACCCTACATACCCTTGAGAGATAAGGATATGAGTTCCAAAGGGGCGCCAAGCAAGGACCCGTGATCTTGAAATTTCAGGCATCCCATAGCCAGGTCTCCTATACCATCCCACACCAGGCTCACACCCTGGCTGGCGTCCCAAATCTGATGCATGATACAACAGCAGCGCCCAAGTTGCGTACGTTCGGACTGGCAACTGCCAAGTCGACTTCCGCAGCCGCGCATGTGCAGGCATCAGCCCGCCATGTCTCTACAGGTTTTGTGTGTGCATGGGGCTTGTCAAAATTCTGGTGCCCTCCTCAGGCCCCTTCATGCTTAGGATACCCAACAAGTTTGATCCCCACATGTTCACACAGCCCACGAAGCAGCGGTCTGGAGCTATAAGTCTCTCTGGTTCGGGTCCCCCTATCAGCCTCGCATGCAATAGCCCGCCATGAAAGGTACAGGACCTACACTCTAGTAGCGTCCATTCTCTTAGCCTTTAACAATGGAAAAAGAGATGGATGATGTATGGAAGGAAGGTCTCTGTTTATGTCATTTCAGCTCTCTCCTACACTTGCTTTTTGTGCCGCGCCTTTGGAGAGTCCGTTGTCTGGAGCTCCCAACGCTCCAGATGCCAGCAGAGATGGTTTCAGGGCTCACACGATGCCAGGGATCCCCTAATTTTGGCGATGCCAAAGAAGAGTCATGAGACCCGAGCGATTTGAGGCTAGGTCTCCAGCCATTTCGAAGGCCAAGGCAGCAGATCGTTGCATCTTTGGGGCTGAGAACACGGCGGCAAGATGGCCTACAGGCTGGCCCCTGCGCTTTAACTCTCAGCCTCAACCCGGGTCTAAGCGCTTGTAGCAATTAGGCTGCCGTCCGAACCCTAGACCCTCGCAAGCGGGGATAGAGGTAGGGAGCGATTTGCCGACGGACTCCGCTTGCGCACGATAAGTTGACCTTTGAGTATGAAGAGGTGGTAACGACTTTGGGACGGCGCTCAGACGGCATTCCAGCGTTTCTTCGCTTTCTGCCAGTGTTTTGATGCCAAGTGTACAAGCCCCAGTTCAGAAACTTGAAGCCAGGTCATACCAGGTCTTTGTGCACGAAGAAATGCACTCTCTCGTAAGCGTTGTTGCTCGAATGTCGCAGTCTGGCGCATGAGCAGACAGTCTTCTTCGGACACCACCCGGACTTCCATCAGGCACAGCAGCATTGCTGCTGCGACGCCCCATGTTTCCAGGATGGAGCCTGGCGCAGCGGACGCTGCGTGAACAGCGGAGGCACGAGTCTGAATAAGCTCTTTGCTATTGGAGCTTCAAACATCAAAGTCCTGAAGCAGGTTCCCTTCGTTTGCCATCCAGACTACCAGGATCCCCGCGACAGGGACTCCCCAAGACGGGGTCCCTCATGTGCAGCGACGGCCACCTGCTGACAACTTATGGCCCATGTGTCAACACCATTTGCTAGAACCGCACCACTCTTCTTCGTGAAATGCCAAGAATGCACTCAGCCGAAGCAGACAAAGCCTGCGGCTTCCATGGCCAGCGTGTCGCACGTCCCTTCAGGCCAGCATGGAGCCGTGATGGTCTACGTGCCTTGTCACCAGGCGCCACCATTGCAACCTGCGCATCCTTGTGAGGGACAGCTGCAGCTCGCCGTGCGAATTTCAGAAGTGGGAAGGAGTCAACAGTTAACAGAGCATGCTTGGGATTTCTGAGTGCCCTGGTGACGAATGCACGGCCGCCTGAAAAGCAGCAGGAGAGCAGTGTTTTGGGACACTGTCGGGCATGGGCTGTGGTTGTGTTCATCGCTTTTCTCATCTTGCAGCTACCTGGAAGGGGGGCTAGTAATATAGGGAGAATGGAAAAGAAAATGGATTCTACTATATTTTAATAGGGTATATATTGGGGTTGTTACTCAGGGTTGCTGGTGACGGAGCTGTAGGACTGTAGGATCCTACAGCGGTAGTTTTTTAGGATTGTTGCTTTGGGGCATATGTGTTGCTTCTACTTTCGATATTCCTTTTTTGGGACAGGTGCGGCTTCTCATGTTGTGCCAGCATGCCCAAAGAAAGTTGAGTCACAATGTTTCATTTCAGTACAAACAGATATCCCTAGCGTCCACCAAAATCATCCCACTAAACCCTATAGTCCCCTTAAGTACTTAGGGTATGGCTTTGGATATGTTATAATAAGATCCCCATATACCGCATATTCTATCTACTTAAAGGGGGTCTGTAAGCCGTAAATTGTGATCCCATTTTGTAAACCCGGGCCTGCTTCGATGTCACCTTGAGGGGGTCCATTAAAATCAGGGGCTCCAAAATAAGTTTCAATAGGCTAAAATCCTGAATGGCGGGACTTCCGAAAGGGCCCCCGAACTTTTGGAACCCTGTATCCCTATAAGTTCTTATCCACTTGATTCTCATTCATTGGAGTGTCTTTGAGCCCCTAGACCCTACAATCCTACATGGCTCTATTCAGGGATTGTCATAAATAGGGGCCTACCATACAGATGCAATATACTATAACCCATAAAATACAGGCTCGCACGAGGGGCCCCAAAACTCTTGGAACTTCCATGTGGTAGTTTCCCAACATTGGGGACCCCAATATAGACCCCCAAAATACGATAGTCCTTATTATAGGGACCCCCAAAATGGTACCTCTAATTTTGGGAAACCCCCATATCATGTCAAAGGCTTGAGTGCGACCAGTCCGCCACTGCACAGCGTTGACGTCCTGCGGTTAGGGTTTAGGGTTTAGGGTTTCCGAAACCCCTAAACCCTAAACCGCTCTACGCTCTATACTACCCCTTGCGGTTCCCCCCTATTAAAGAGTACTAATCCGTAGGATGCTCTAGTATATGGGGGTGGGTAGGGAACCCATAATCACCCCAACCAATCCTAAATGAGCCTAATTAACGGGGAGCCTTAAGCATAGGGGGTGGCTAGGCAACCCCCATAATGCAAAGTAAGCTGGCAACTGCTATAACGGGTTTAGGGTGTGGGACTTAGGATCGAAGATATCCTATGACTCCTGCTAAAAAGGCCATTTACATATGTACCCATATGTCCGTGTAACTCCTTAGGGTACATGATGCTGGTGGGGCACCTGACTGTCTTCATGCGGCTCAAAGGTTGGACCTCGCCAGGGGTTAAGGGTTTAGGGGGGCCTTTTTGGGTTTAGGGCTTTAGGGTTACTGTATTATCCCCCATGTATTGGAGAATCAGATGGAAAAGCAATTGGAAGATGACATGGAAACTGGTGGAATATAGGACATTTAGGGAACTGAATGATGACACTAGTAAGTCTGACTTCTATCAAGATGATGCGAAGAATATTAATCAGACTCACAGTGGTGCTCTGGGGTTAGAGGCATCTACGGGTTTAGGAATGCAAAGGCAAATTCAAATTACTGTCTGTAGAGTTCAGGGTTTCGGCATTGCATGTTGTTTAGGAAACTTCTTCTGGAACCACTCCGGTTGACGTGTCTGTTCGAGCAGTGGGTATTTTTCGTTTGCTGATCGGATACTTAAAAGCTGCATTCTGCCGCTCTGTCACTTACATAAAGTCTGAAGATCCTTCCCCCACCCAAGGGTCAGCCCTAAACCCTAAACCCTAAGCCGTAAACCCCAGGGTCAGTAAGGTAGGCCACGCACTCAACCAGATTGCAGCCATGGGCGGCTGCTGTCAAAGCGGGGTCGCGGAAGAGGTCCGCGGGCTACGCTTGCGCAGGGGAGTTGCGGTCATACTATAGTCTCCCTTAAGTAGATAGTATATCGGGGTTAATGGAAAAGAAAATGGAAACTGCCATATTGTAGTAGGATATATATATATATTGGGTTTATAGTCCCCCTTAAGTAGATAGTATATGGGGTATATGGGGATCTTGTTATAATATGCCTGAAGCCATATTTTATCTACTTAAGGGGGACTATAACGATTATAATTTGTATTGCTACGTTTATTATTGGTACTATTATTACTGCTATTGTTACTATCATTCTTATTACTAATATTATGAGTACTATTATTATAACCTTGAGGGACATGTCCTCAAACTGCTTCCACGGTATGATACCCTCCAACTTATGTTTCCACTAGGACCCCAACTACAGCCGCAAGGAGGGGACGCGGGCAGGATTGGAAGTGCTCTTACCGTCAGCGTGGCGTTAGTAGTGTCGCAGTCCTGCGCATTATGCAGCCATAACCCAATGTGCATAAAACTCCCCTGTCCCAAATCCTACATTCACGCAGGCCCTTTGATTACATTCAGGACGGACATGGTAGTTTCCCAAAATAGGGGGACCCCAATATAGACCCCCAAAACACTATAATCCTTAGTATGGGAGCCCCCAAAATGGTAGCCCTAATTTTAGGAAACCCCCACATGAGAAGCTGTCAGCTGGCATGAACTTTTGCTCACCTGTTTCAGGCACTTCCTCTTGATAATCCCCTCGCCTAACATGGCGCACCCCCATCCTGCTAATAATGAATGAGTGCATCCAACAAAGTGCCAGTAAGCAACGTGGGAAACATGTGTTATTGGGTGGCGTGGGAAGGTTTCTCCTGAGGGGAAAGCATTAACATGATGCGAGAGCAACGCAAATTATGTTGACGTCATCAACCATGCCACAATGATTGGTCCTGGATACAAGCTGAGCTACAAAAGTTCTGGCTTTCGCTTTATCATAGAGCCGTGAGCTACCCCCACCCCCTCAAAAAAAACAACAACAACATAATAAGTGTATATATATATTTATATATTTATATATACAAAGAACACCCTGGACTTTAAGGGTTCAATCAGCTATGACTTGCCTTCTGTAAGGGATCAATCAGCTGTCGCTACCCCAGAAGGCCGTGCTGTCCCTGAGCTATATACCCTTAGTAAGGCCTTGAGGGTACGTTGTTTTCGGAGGTGCGTTTCTGGAGAGGCTCCCCATGAACCCCATGATTAAAAATGCTTCGTTAAAGCCCCGAATTCAAAGGCTTAAGCCTATAGTAGTTTCCATTTTATTTTCCATTATCCCAATATGACCCCTATATAACCCTAATATAATCCCCTATACTCCACTGCAAAACCCCTAAAGTCCCATTCCATGCAGGCCTCAGAATGTGCGGCCGATGAGGTGTCGCATCTCGCCAAACGATCTTTCAGAGGTCAGTTTCCCAAACTACTGTTGATACGAAAATCCTGCATGACCTTAGTATACTACAGTACCATTATTCCCAAGGTATAAGGTACTTAGGGTCATGCAGGATTTTTAGTATCCACCGTAGGGGAACCCCAATGTAGACCCCCAAATACTATGGTCCTCATTATGGGGACCCCCAAAAAGGTACCCCTAAGATTGGGAAACTCCCCTTTGGGTGAGGTCTGGCATGCGAGCCCATCCCCAATTGTGGGTTTGCTTAGAAGAGATCCTTGAGATGGCTTCATTTCAGCCATAGTCTAAACTTCTTAAAGGGGATTATATAAGGGACTTTATAGGGGACTACTATAGGGGTTATGAGGGGGGGTACTAGAGGTTTAGACTATGGCTCATTTTAGGTAATGGACTTTTAGGGATCCTGCCAGTTTATGTCCGCTAGATGGCATCGTTTGATGACAGATTGCATGAACCTCATGGGCCGATGGAGGCATATGAACTACAGTCAATATTTCCCCAGATAATTCATGGACATGGGTTCCTTACTAGGAACTATATTGGGAACTATACTCAACTATGAGATGGATCTCTGTGTCTACCCTTAAGGGTCTCTTAATAAGGCTGATATTGACAGTGGCTCATATGGAGGCTCTTTATGTGGGATGCATAGGGGTTATAGAGGCTTTATATAGAGATATTATCCCAAGAATGGAGAGTCAAACGGAAAATGAAATGGGAACTACAGCTAGGGATAATACCGCGGTCATGAACTTGGGAAGTCAGGGGGCTTCTTGAGTAGGTTAACTAGTAAGAGGGATAACTGTGTGTGTATTAAGTGGCTTCTAGGGATTGTAGATGTGCTTACTACGTCTCCCTGACCCTCCTAAACCCTTAACCCTAAACTGGTATTTGCCTTCAGATCATAGACCTTGGCTTGTTGTTGAGCGAAGGGCTTCAAGATGGTCATGAGTCATGCTTGAAAGTACGTCAACAGTGTTCGACGAGTAAGACCTTTCACAATGGAACGTTGCGCAAGCAGCCATGATTACTCCCTTTCTCTCCCTCTATCTCTCTCTCTCTCTCTCTCTCTCTCTCTCTCGCTCTCTCTGTCTCTCTCTCTCTCTCTCTCTTTGTCTCTCTCGCTGTCTCTCTCTCTCTCTCTCTCTCTCTCTCCTTGTCTTTCTCTCTCTCACTCATATACATACATACATACATACCTACCTACCTACCTACCTACATACACACAGACAGACATACATACATACATGCATACAGTCCCATGCCGTCCCAGAAAGAGAAAACTACAGTGTTCTCTGGTCATCTATCATTCGATTATGCGGCAACGTCCTGGCTGTTGCTGTGCTCTGACATTCTTGCTATGTAGACCTTATGGTAGTTTCCATTTTCTGTTCCATTGTCCCTATAGAACCCCAAAATATACCCTATATAATCCCTATATACCCCTGTATAACCCCTATAATCCCCTGTGGCCATAAGTCCACCTGTTCCCAGACACGCTGCACGTCAACCTGGGGGCAGTCCATGGGCCCCCGTACTAAGCTTCTCCAGCAAAGTGTAGCAACCTCAAGAGATTTGCTGGAGATGAGTTGGAACCATAGCCCGTAAGACCCTTGGCAACAAAGCTACCATTTACTTCAAAAGAATTCGTCTTTACTTCAAAAGAACTCGTCTAACTGGTAGTTTCCCGAAATACGAGGACCCCAATACAGACCCCAAAATATTAAAGTCCTTAGTCATGAGGACCCCCAAAAGGGTACCCCTAAACCCTCATATCCAAAGGCTCGTACGCACAATTTGCATCGCAAAGAGAGGGGTTGGTTTCCTGGCAGAGGCACTGCAGGCCAGATGCCAAAAACGCTTTTGCCCAGGGGATCCGTCTATGGGTGACCGGACACGCTCAGAAGAACGATAGTCTCCAGGGCTTCAAATACAAAGTAGGCATTATTTATGGGCTTCGGGATCCAAAGTAGCCATCATTCATCGACTTTACTGCCCAACATGTGCATATCTCACAGACGTAAGGCAAAAATAGGCGTTACTTGTACACGTGGATTCCCGAGATAATCCCCACATTATATGCAGCGGTGTTATAGTGCCTGCATTCACTCCCCCACTCCCCTCTGAGCACCGGCAAGCAAAGGGCCCATGGGTCGGCACGGCTGTCGCACAGATCCTTGCTGCAGGGCACTCAGGTTTGATGCCTTGAAACTTAAAGCCTGATCTCAGGGATAGTAAGGCTGCTTGTCTGGTTCTAGGTCGGGGAGAACCTGACTAATGGCCAGCCGAAAATCCTGCATGAACCTAGGTACCCTGAATCTTGGCGAAATGGGAAGTAATTGTACTTACGATCATCAGGTCATGCATTATAGGCTCAGAACACTCTATGAGGGTTTCCGTACATGAGGGGCCCCAATATAGACCCCAATATACGAACTCAAAGAATGGATTCCTTGTTGTGGCGAACACCAGTTCTCTATTATAGATTTGCATGATTGCGTCGCAGTTTGCCTACCGAGATCTGGAAAGGGTTTCCCTAAACCCTAAACCGCGTAAGGGTCATTCGTGGCGCAAAGCCTACTACACTTAGGTAGATTCCCGAAGAACCCCGATAGGACACATCCTCTAAGAAGTCACTATTGTTTTTTCCTTCTAAGGGTCCTACTTAGGGGGTCTGTCACAAAGGTCCTTCATTAATCTACGCTATACATGAGTTCATGCACGAGACCCCCCCACTGTGCGCTTCCTGGCTTGCTGCTGGAGGGTTGTTCAGGTTAACCCTACCCGCGTATAGTCTTACTTGGAGGTTCAGGGAACTATTACCAGTTTATAGCTGCATTTATCCCTAAGTGCCTAATGGGTTCTAACTTCTAAGCATGTTCAACGTTGAATCTTAAATCCTAAACCCTAAACCCTAAACCCTAAACCCTAAACCCTAAACCCTAGACCCTAGACCCTAAACCCTAAACCCTAAATCCTAAAACCTAGACCCTAAACCGAGGTCCACGGGGTCTGCTCCCACGGAAGTGGATGACGCACAGCTTTTCGAAGTGCTGCGGCCTAAGCACCCGAGGTAAGGCAGCCCAATACCCTCAGGTTTAGGGTTTAGGGCTATAGTCTACACTCCTTAAAGCCTAAAGGCCTGGATTCGCGAGGGTTTTGGGTTTAGGGCTCGGTGCCAAAAAAAGGATTGAAGGTTTAGGGTGTAGGGTCTAAACGCCGCAAAGGGGCAAATATAGGGAATTATAAAGGCAGTACTCTAGGGGGATAGTAGGGAGTTTAGGCTATAGCTCACATTGAGGATTATTCTCATCAACTAGATCCGTACTCGAGGTCTTAATGTGATATAGGGAGATGTCCTCATTAAGGTGTTTTGGGCATTCTGGGTAGTAGAGGCTTCAGGAATGAATCCTTATTTCACTCCCTCTGGAATCCCCGACTTTTGTCCCTACAACCAAGTCATTCCTTTGCGAAGGTACTATGGTGCATGCTCAGAATCCTGCATGACCCTAAGCAGTTAATGCCTTGGGAATTATAGTCTAGTAGGGTCACGCAGGGTTTTTACTATCAACTGTACCAACAGTGCTGTCACGCCCAGGGCCTTGCAGGCCCCCATGAATGCAGTGATTGTGGAGATCCAACGCATCCTCTTTCTGTAAGGTATGACGATGTGGGGGTTCCCAAAAATTGAAAGAGCGTTTTTTGGGGCCCCCAAAATAAGGATTGTCGTATGTTGGTATCTATCAGCTAGCTGCGCCTGATGTCTGGGGAGCAAACATAGGCTTGAGCTCCTTGGGCCACCTGTGCCTGGTGGAGTCCAGACAGGCAGAGGTCATAGTTGAGCACCTCCTGAAAAAGCATGTTGCTATCTATCTTGGGGATCCCCTGCTTT
The DNA here is from genome assembly GCA_905231905.1 of Symbiodinium pilosum. Lineage (NCBI taxonomy): Eukaryota > Dinophyceae > Suessiales > Symbiodiniaceae > Symbiodinium > Symbiodinium pilosum. Next base: position 11,627 of record CAJNIZ010044901.1, read on the forward strand.
GGAACTACCAGTTACCATATCTCGGTTACCTGCAGCACGCCCTGGTTCTTGGAAAGTCTCGAACGACCATTTCGCAAAAACGGGTTCCACCCAATAGATAGAGACTAGATGCCGTAAAAACTTGCAAGGGCCCAAAAGTGAAGACTACAGGGTGGCGGCATTTTAAATGCCTTCCGTACACCCAAAGAACATCATCTTTGCCCGGGCCTGGGAAACCTTCAAGCCAGTCATGGCTTGCCCAATCATCTTCCCCAAAAAGCGTGTTGAATCGCTTGCTGGCCCTTTTTGGTAAAAGTAACGCTAGTAGCATTCCTCCCTGAGCTCTTCTGGAGGCATCTGAGCTGCACACGGGAAACCCGCGTTGGCTTGGTCTTGGACAAAACTGATGAGAAGGTGATTTAGGGCAGGGGGTTGCCCATGAACCATAAGGATTTAGGGTTTGCTGCTGGCCCACTGCTTGCCTATGGCCTTGGGGCGGGGTCTGGGTTGATGGAAAGAACTTAGGATTGAAGGTGGAGGGTTTCGTAGGGCTTCACTTTGAGGCTCATGGTTTAGGCCTTATGGTCAGCCTCTGTTGAATGGCCTTGGGACGAAGGTTCTAGGGATACTCTTGGCATCGTGAGATTGGTGCTGGCCCTTCACAGGATCGACATAAGAGAGCCGTTGCACCTTTCCTAGCTTACTGTAGCGTTCATATAGAGCACTCATATGAGCCATAGTCTAAACTCCTAGTATCCCCCTTAATAACCCCTATAGTAGTCCCCTATAGAATCCCCTATATAACCCCTTTAAGGAGTTTAGAGTATAGCTCATATGGCTAGTACAGACGCTTCAAAGCTCCGCCCCTCATACATAAACCTCAATATATACCCTGTCATACTAGAATAGCTTCTATTTTCTTTTCCATTATCCCTACATAAACCCCTGTATAACCCTATATAATATAGTAGCTTGGGAACATTCTGGATGGGCACTGCAGAAAAGGTGCTGCCTCAGCCTTGAACCTTGGCCCAAAGATGCACACAACTCCTATGGCGGTTATATAGGGATCATGGAAAGGAAATTGAAACAACTATGTTGTATAGGGTTTATATAGGGGTTATAAAGGGATAATGGAAAATAGCAGGGAAAGTACTACATTACATAGGGATTATATAGGTGTTATTTAGGGATAAGGGAAAGAAGATGAAAACTACTATTCAAGGTTTAGAGTTTAGACCCTGAGCCCTACAGACCTTCGCACGATCTGCCCACCTGCAAACCTTGGGCACAGGTGTGCCTCGTGAACTCGATTTCTGATGGGCTGCTCAAGGAGCAGCTCGGTCTATGGTTTGTGTTGAAGACTGAGGATTTATGGTTAGGGATAGGTTTTCAAATCCATCCCGAGATCTTGAATATCTGAAATGCGATCTTGAAAAGAGAGAGTGCTAATTAGTCCAGTCAGATCGTTGTTGGAGGAAGCCCTTCGCATGGAGAATCTTCGGGAAAGCGGGCAGAGGTGGTGATCGTCTAAAGGCTGACATTTGCAGGTCTTGCTACATCTAAGACTGTGGGAAGCAGTATGCCAGTATGCGTAAGTCCTGGTGGCCCGGCTATTCTCACAAGCTCTCAACCCCACATCCCAGCCATCTAGGTCTGAGCCCTCCTAAGCGCCCTGAACCCTCAGGCCCCTAAACCCCTTAAACCCAAAACCCAAAAGCCGAAACACAAAGCCTAAAACGCCAGTAAACACCGATTAACCGCCGCAACCCCCCGTAAATCCTAAACCCTAAACCCCCTAACCCTAAACCCAAAATCCTAAACCCCCTAACCCTAAACCCTAATACCCCCTAAACCCTTAACCCTAGCCACCCAGGTGGAACGCGTCCAGCCCCAACCTGGCGGCAGCCCGATTGGGCTTAAGGGTTTGAAGGGTTTAGGATTTAGGGTTTAGGGCTTAGGGCTTAGAATTTAGGATGTAAGGTTCAAAATTTAGGATTTAGGGTTTGGGATTTAGGGTTCAGGGCTGCGGCTTCAGCATCTCAAGTCCAAGCATTCTTTTGTTAAGCAGCCTTATCAAACAATGGACAAACATCCACGGGCCCTTTCATTCCCACATCATTAAGAAACCCATACCCTCAATTCTAAAATCTTGAACCTCAAACCCGAAATCCCGAATCCTAGCCCCTGAACCCTAAACTCTAAACCCTAAGCCCTCGCATTCAGCCTGAACCTTAGGGCTCTAGCCTAAGGGCTTGGGGTTCCACCCATCTCCTAGCCCAGCAGGACTATGACCTTGCCAAGTAAGAATAAGACCTTGAAGGGTTTAGGGTTTAGGGTTAGGGTGTAAATGAGCTTGCCCACTAAGAACAGTAAGAAGATAATCTTGCTCAGTAAGAAAGTGATGGCCCGCTAAGTCATTAGCATTTAGATTATATATGAAAGAGAGCTTTAGGGTTTGGGGTCAGGGTTTAGGATCTAGGGCCGGGGGGGATGGAGGAGAGAATGGAAGCCACTACACATCAGTGCAGGATTTGTAGGGGCATATAGGCATACACGAAGAAGAAAGGAAATAGAACGGAAGAAAGCACATATACATATATATATATATGTATGATCATGTTTATACATACACGTGTGTGTGCGCGCATATCTACATGTGCTTTTATATGTAGAATGCATAATGTGTAAACTATATTAGGTTTTGAGATTGTTTTTCAGGCATTCGGGGCTAAGGTTTAGGGTTGCAGTTCTGAGATTCAGGGTTCACGGCTAAGGATTTAAGGATCAGGGTTTGGGTTTTGACGTGGGCCCATTGGGCTTTGACGTGTATGTTTAGGGCCCAGAAGCCATCGAAGGGTTTATAATTGAGTTTGGTGTTCTATGCTCAAAGCTTAGGCTTCGGGCTTCAAGGTCCAGTGCTTAGAATTTCCCTGTAACCCTAGCTACCCATAGTTTAATAGTCATTCAGTACTCCTTATTTCACAGTGTCACAGGTAGAACCCATAAAGTGTAGGTACTTGGAGTTACAGGTAGGCTTTGATGTTGGTCCTCTAGGGGCTCAGGCTTTGGAGTTTAGGGCTTACGGTTCAGGGTTTAGGAACTTAGGAACAAGCCTGCAGCAAAAAGCGGCTTAGGCTTTCCCATAATTGGCTTACCTGCGGCTTTCAAGTAGCTTCAGGTGGCTATGATCTTGTGAGCATGTCGAGGGGAACTCTTGTGTATTTCGTAGACCCTAAACCCATGTCCACCTTCAGTGACTATAGATATAGAATGATATAGATATAGTAGTATAGTAATAGTAATATAGTACTAGGATGACTTTGTCTACTAAGAGCCTATGGCGTTTGAACAGCTTTCTCAATGCCTTATTGGGGGTCAAGAGCATGAGGCAATGTAACTAGAAGCCCCAATAATCAGGATTTATCAGGACTGTTCTTCTTGTTTATGTATTCCGAATCAAGTCCAGCAAGTAGCTAAAGTTGTATATGCACACAGGTTCATATTCTATATGACGATACAACATATTGTAGTTTCCAAAAAAGGGCTCCCCCACACAGACCCCAAAATGCTATAGTCCTTGCTAGAGGGACACCCCAAAAGCTACCCCTTATCTGCAGGAAAATCTACATATGCCTCATAGCAGAACTTCAAGGCATAAAAGCACGCCGCAGGTAAAGCCAAGGCATCGGCTGCTTTTTGTTGACGGGCCGCTCGGACTGGTAACCGGGACAGCTCTCATACAACAACACATACACGGAGTTTTCATGTCATGCCCACGTTCTTTTCCATCGCATTCTCCATTCTTGTTGGAAATTGTTTCGGCCCCCATATAACGTGTCTGTCGCTTACACGCCTGGGCCTCAGACGCAGGCTTTCGTCCCAAATGCTACTAGCCCTGAGCCTGAAAAGGCCCTAGACGTGCACCTCTGACTAGGTGCGGTCAAAAGCCCTTAACCGCCCCAAATCCTGTAGACCGTATACAAACCAAGCCAAGTGGATACTTGGAGGTCCATGGGCTTTTTTCGGTTCAGGCAAGGCTTTAAGACAATTGCCCTCTACGCCCAGCTCAGAATTCATCCAAGTAGATACATCGTAACAGACAAAGATGAACAGGGCGGCTTCTCACATTTGCCGAACCTTTCTTGCACTCCCAGAATTCGGCATATAGGCGCCAACGTGCTCTCGTGCCTTTAGGTGGCGACCAAATTGACAGTCAGCATGGCCATTGAAGCATCGATGGTAGTAGTAGCAGTAGCAGCAGGTGGGGGAGCAACAACAGGCGGAGTAGTCGCAGCAGTCTTTACCCTGATACAACTTCATACTGGTGCTAGCCACAGGAATCGTATGATTGCAAAATCTAAGAGGATTATCGAGAATCCTCCTTTGGACTTGAGAAACCTGAATGGTTCAAGTCCAGTGCCTTCAGAACGAAGCAAAATTCTAGCGAACCATTCCTTTAAGGGATTTGGTAGGGTGTTCATTGCGTGGGCCCGGTAGGGCTTCTGCAGGTAGTTGCTTGTGTGGGGGGGCCCTGATCTTCCCTGAGATGCGTTAAAAACGGACTGACCTGTACCTAGGGACTTGTATCGCCTGGTCACACACACACACAAAGGCTGCTACACTCAGAGTCACTCCGCCGGGCAAGAAGTCAGAGTAGTCACTTTGAATGCTGCAATCGGGGCCAACCACTCGGAGAGGCCTTTAAACGGGCGGATGCAGAATGAGGGATGCAACGGTAGAATCCAGATCCTGAAAGAGATGCGCTCCGACCCGGCCTGCTTCAACTTTTCCCTGGCACAGCCAATCATATCAAGAGTGGAAAACTTGTTTCTTGCAAAAATATAGCTATTTCCGAGCGCCTACATGATTTTTTCATTCATAAGAGCGGAACAGCTGTTCAGGAAAATTTCCCACTGCCCTAGGCTCCTTGGAGTTCTTCAAGGTCTATATATACATCGCTCCAATCCAGACAATTCATGGCCTCTACACCTCTTACTTTACTATCGTAACTATTGGTATTGTTATTGCCACTTTTGGCATTCTTACTACTATTCTTACTGCCTTTAGTATCACGTACTACTACTATCATTGCTATTACTGAGCCCCAAAGCAACCCCAGACCAGGAGGCCAGGGAGTAGCACGGAGTTTGCAGCCGAGCTGTTGCCAGCTTGAGCTTAGCATATTTTTCTTCCAGGGTTCTTGGGAGTCTAAATTTGAGTCCGGTGAGAGAGGGTCAATGGGAAGGACCGGTCGGACGGACACACAGTATTTCTTGGCTTCTTTGTATCCCTCTACATCCCGCTGTATCCCTAATTGCCCCTATACCCCTAAACCCTAAATACCCCATACCCCTATATGTTATCGTAACCCTCTTAAAGGGAATGCTAGCGATCTGCTGAAGCACCAACTCCTTTGACCTGGGCCACTTTACCTGGAGGCCTTAGTATTAGTTTGGATGTAGAGTTTTGGGTTAGAGGTAAGGTTTGAGGTTTAGAGTTTAGGGTTCAGAGTTGAGGGTCTAGAGTCTAGGGTTTAGAACTCACTTAGAATGTTGTCGCTGTGCCTATTTGTATTGTTGGTTTGAAATACTTATTGTTTTTCATTACTATTCACATGGGGGTTCGGATTGGGTTTGAGGGTACGCTGTAGCTGAAGTACATGCGAGAGCAATGTACGTATTCGGACTTCTACGTTTGTGCTCTTCAAATTCCTGGCTTCAGGATGTCTCGTTCAACTGCAGTGAATCTCACCTTCGAACGGCCTCTGGTCTTGCGCATCGCCCTCCGCTCTTTGTCAGCAGTTGTGGCATGTCATGTTTCCGGACACTGGCTTGGGTGCCGTAGAATTCGGGACACATGAGGGGGACCCATCATGCAAAACAGCCAGAATGCGAGTTCTCAGCATGTTTCTCACCTGTCTGCAGGGATCCCTGCAGTGGCAAACAGAACACCCCCTACTTGGAGGTTCAGCGAAACTACAACTGAGCCAGTAAAATTTAGGGTTTAGTGTAAGCACCCATGGAGTCATAACCAGTTTGGCTGTCGGTGCGGTCTTGGCGTTTCGTGCTTTTGGGCCCCTATTTGAGCAAGTCTAATTTTCTAAACTCCTTCCAGGGGGTTATGTAGGGGATCAGTATAGGGCTTATTCAGGGAAATACCAGGAGTTTTTGACTATAGCTCATTTGAACTCAGTTGGCTGTGGTGTAAAACGTGAGGCCGTTGAAAGTTGTTTTGAACTGGGGTTCCCACTTGGGATCTGTCAGTGTTGCAAGCATGCTGAGCTTTCTTACAGTCAGCACTCCGGTGTGAATGGTGCAGCTCAGACCAGGCTCCCTGTGTTATTCCCATGTACGTAATGTAGACCCCTAATTGATACACCCCCTCTTTTTAAGGACATTAATATTAGGATCCGTAGTATAATCCCTATTAGGGGAGGGGGTTTATTAATCAGGGGTCTACATTATCCCCAGGGTCCCCGGTTTGGATAGAGCCCGATGCCGGAAGGCTCCTGTGCGATTCCAAAAGGGCTCGGCAGGAGATCTGAGAGAATCTGTTTTTTGGGCGGTGAAGGGTGTAGGGGCTTAGGGTTTAGGGTGAGAAATCAGATATAAACCATAGCCAGTACAGCAGCTTGCAGCTTGTTGGTTGAAATAGCTGACTTACATCTCGACAAGCATGTACCAGATGTTGTGGAATGTCTCAGCCATCATGCAACACAGAGATTTGTTGATAAAGCAACAACGGCAAGCATCCAGAGAAGGGACAGGGGAAGCATAGATCTCAGTTTCAATTCTAGTCTTGAGGAGCCCATTATAGATTTGACGTGAATCCGTAGTAGGACTAGACCCCACCCAAACTGCCCCAAATCCTAAACTAAACCTTTCCCTCTACCATGCAGGCTCTACAGTCAGGGTTGAGGGTTCAGCGTGGGGTCCCTGAGAACCCCTTTTGCTCGTAGAATTTTTAGAGACAATCCTGCCCTACATTTCCATGTTTGCCAACGTGCTTCGCGCAGCACTTCGCCGCTGATTTTGTGAAGCCCCTTCATGATGCCGACAAAAGACGAAGTGCTCTGAAACCCCCGCAAGCTTCTTGCACAAGACCAAAAAAGTCCCTAGTTCTCCATAGAAGCTCAGAAAGCCGCCAAGGAAAGTCGGAGGAGGAGCCGTTGGGCTTGGTCTTGCGACCCAATGAGAGCGACGTCGCTGGGCGAAAGGGATGAAGGTTTGCCTTGGTTGGTGCTTCGGGGCAGAGTGGGGCAGTGACCCTGCAGAACGATCACCATATGGGTGTTTCCACTGAAAGGGTCCCTGCAACAAGGATTGTATTATTTTGGGGCGTTCATTTTTGGAAACTTCTGCGATCCTTGGCTCCTCCTGAAGCATCAGTAAGCTACTGAAGGTCTCTCGAACTGCAGCTACCTAGGGACCCCAGAAATATGGGAATTACGCAGTGGTAATGGGGTTTTGATTCAGCACTATGTAGGAATGCTTTGACTTAACGTTCTTGACTTGATGTTGTTCCACCAACACACCAAACGAAAGCAGTAGAGGATTTCAAGAGCGCCTACTCATCAGGGCTGAGGTTTGAGGGATAGGTGTAAGTGCTAGCGGTTATGGTGTTTTAGGGTCCCACCTTTTTGGCAAACTCCCATATTCTTTCCCTCTCCTTGGAAACTCGACAGGTGTTAGGTCAGCATGCCGCGTGTGGACGACGGCTCGCGTCTCCACACCTGACCCCGAACCTCTCCCCTTGCTCTTCGCACCTAGGCTTCAAACTCAAAATCCAAAGTCCCTTTAGCCGAGGCGACGATCATTGACGTGAAGCCTGGCCTGATACGTACCTGGAACCAGGCCGCCACCCCAACAACGACGGCACTTCGGCATCAACCGAGTTCACAGGAACAAGCATACGAGCGTTTTGCGAGGCTCATAAACGGTTAGTTGGAATCATGGAGGGCTCAGGGCTTCTCAGGTCTTCTCAGGTCTGGGGGCCTTTCGGAGACCCTTTTCATGCAAAACTTGTCGTTCGAGAAGTTGCTAGAAGGGAAGGCATTCGCAGACATACTTCCCGGCTCCGGTGATTCAGGTGGGGCTCCATTTCGGATGTAGCGAGTGGAGCCGCTGGTTTCGGAGTTGCAGAACTAAAGTACAAGCTTTGAAGGTTTCTGGCGGGCAGACAGAGAGAGATAGAGAGAGAGAGAGAGAGAGGAGACATTCTGTGTGGAGGGGCTGCGGCAGTGCGCGCGGGGTGCCGTAGGGTACCCTTTAGCCCTCAAAGAAAGAAAGAGAGACAGAGAAGGGTTGAGGGTTAGGGGGGAGAAGATGAGGCAAGTTGCAGCGGGGTTCCCTAGAAAGTTTTTCCGAGCATCTTTGATTGTACAGATGCCCTGCGCTTTAGGCCTAGCCCGAGCGCAGTCCTCTGGACAGCGCATAGCGCATAGAAGAAGAAGAAGAACAGAGGGAGAGCGAGCGAGAGAGGGCACAGCAAAGCAAAGCAAAGCAAAGCAAAGCAAAGAGAGACGGAGAGAGAGGGAGAGAGAGAGAGAGAGAGAGAGAGCGAAAGAGAGGGGGAGAGAGGGAGGGAGAGAGAAAGAGAGGGGGAGACAGAGACAGTTTCAGTTTGCGTTCTTCTGGGTGAACACCCGTTTGGAAGGGAGAAAGCCCGACAAGCCCAGTCACGGGACTCCCCTCATGCAGTTGATCCAAGAGGCGAGCTGAATGCGTCCAGCGGGCAACCTTTGACGCTGTGGGTAATGTATAATTCATTTTAAGCCCAGAGGTTAAACTGCGGACAAGCCCGAAAATAGCCTGGACAACTGGACAGTTAGATGTTGTTTTTTTTTTTTGTCCCTTTCATGCTTCCTTTCACTGAGAATGTTTCTTTCCTTATAATCAGCATAAAAATGCATTGCCAGATTATGACTCAGCATTGGATCCGCGGGGATATGTGGCCTCCGCTTTCCAGGCACCACTAAAGTCCAGGGCCCGTTCCAGGAGAAGGAACAACTTTTCGTCCCTCCCCCTACTGCCCAACAAAGCGTGATGGTAAACATCGCTCCTGCTGTGCGCCTTTTTTGCAGCAATTCCAGGATTTCCTGGAAGTTTGTGTCAATGCGGGTCTGCGTGGGTACAGGGTGGAACACCATTTTTGTTCTTTCGCTGGTGCTTCGGGCAGAGTGGGAGAGTGGATCCCTGTACAGTTCCTTTCTTCATGGCACTTCATGACACACACACACACACACTCACTGACTCACCGACTCACTCACCTCACTCACTCACTCACTCACTCACGCACTCACTCTCTCTCTCTCTCTCTCCTCCTCTCTCTCCCCTCTCTCTCTCTCTCTCTCTCTCTCTCTCTCTCTCTCGCTCGCTCGCTCGCTCGCTCGCTCGCACGCTCGTGCGGTGCATGAAAATGTATGCAAATAATCTGTGTTCAGGTGTCCCGTGAGCTCCTCCTGACAACGGTACTTGGAATTTACCCCACTTCCGTGTCAGCAGCAGCAAATCTAGGGTCTCCTAGGGTTTGCAGTTTGGCGTTCGGGGCCCAGTGCTAAGTGCGAGGATTCAAGGGCCTGAAGTGTAAGGCTTGGCCCATCAGCGCCCACAGGTTTCGAGAGGCTTCAGAGTTTTTGGAGCAGACCGAACCCTGAACCCTAGTGAGGACAAGATTAACAGGTGAACTCCTCGGATAGGAATGGCCAGTATACAAACCAAGCAAGATCTGAAAGGTCAACAACATGGAGCGGGCTTGGGCCCTTCTATTCGCAATGTATCTCCAAACCCTTTTCCAAATGGGTGGTTGTCAAAATTATGGTCCCTTTTTTGGGTCCCTATTATAATACGGCACCTAATATTTAAGGTACCCAAAAAGGGACCATAAGTTTGACAACCACCCAAATGTTTAAGCCTCTACCGTCATCTCTCTTGAGGGTCCCTGTTTCTGTTTGACGAATTACTCTACGACTTCGTCAGGCTAATGTAGTCAGCGGCAGAGGTCAAGAAGTTGGATCGCATCGTTGCGGTGAACGGCAGCTCAGGGTCCGGGTACGAACTGATGAAGATTATCGCACTTGGGCGTGATACACTTTAGAGCTGGTTTGGTGTCTAGGGGCTTGGTTGTAGGGTCTATGTAGGGTTAAGGCTTCAATCACATGTAGGGTTACAGCTGAGGTTGCTTTTGGGACTGGGCTTACAATGTCAAAGAGAGTTGACATGAGCACCTCAAAAATCAAAGGGCCCCAGAATACCTTGATTACCGAGCATACCTGACATGAGCCTACGATCTTGAATATGATGAGTACATATTTCTTCAGTCATCGGTATAATAGGAATATATATATATATCGGGACCCTAGTATGTGGGACCACTCCCTCTCACAATCCTCCCCCACAGAAAAATCCGCCTTAATTACGCCGAATTAGGCTTTATTCAGGTTGTTCAGGGGCTACCTGGGTGGGGCTGGGGGGTGATTAATTAGGAGAAAACATTAGCTTACTAACAGTTGGACAGTAAATCGAATAGAGGTATATACCGGCCGTAACATTACCCCTATCATCGACTGTTACCGGGGGGGGTACCCGAGGTGTATTCCCTAAACCCTAAATGCCTAAACCCTAAACCCTAAATCCCTAAATCCCTAAACCCTAAACCCCGTAATCCCTAAACCCTTGCGCTCCCTGGGAATTCGCTACCAACATAGAAACTTGAGGAATCCATGCTCAAGGGCCCCGGTTGAATATGTGCGGGTACTAGGGGATTCTTGAAAAGGATTATGTAGGCCGTGCGTAAGGTCAAAATATATATATATATACATATAGATCTTCAGAGGTGCAAGGAAAGGATTTGAGAACCCCACCCCCCCTCCCCCCACATTAAGACGTGTGGTCCGGGCTACCAAAATCCTTAGTCTAACAGTTTCTAATTCCTTGGGATATCGGGTCTGCTTGCGTTGCAGGTGGTCTACGAGGGAAGTGCGATGTGAGATAGGGAGGCACCAGGCATGTGGATCTGTAGAGCCGCCCGAGAGAGAAGCCCTCTGCCACCCAGTACTTTCGTATCCCAACTTTCAAGCAGTCCTTTCCAGAGTTCTTCCCGCTTGCGGATGTTTTGGGATCCCTCACCTGGGCCCTGGCCTACCTGTTTTGGCATATGCCTTTACAAATGTAGTACTTATTACGCAACATTGCGCAATTACAAATGACTGACATAAAGCGCCCAGGTGAGCCCAGTTAGGCTCCCAAAGCCAACAATCACGGTAGTAGGTCCTAGAGTCTTGGGACTTGGAGTGAAGGGTGTGGCCTTCAGACAGCGCGCAGACACACATGTTAATCATGCCACAGAGGAAGATTCAGATTCAGCATGGTGGACGGTGCTCGAAATTTGGGAAGAGTTATTTCTTACTAGCACTTCCGGTTTCAACGAATACCATTTGAGCAGGGTCCAGCATTTCCGGATTCGTGGCAGGGTGCAGACGGTGTGCGGTTGACTAGAAAGGATTGTTCTGTGCTTGTTCGGAGATTCTCCATGACCCGGAACCTTACCCAAACCTCCAGGGCCAGCCACTGGTTGTACCTATGACGTGCTGGATAGTGAAGGCATGGCTTGTGATGTATGGCAGAAGGGAAGGAAAGGGAGACTTTCAGTGAAGGCGCTAGCGAGTTCGAAGTGATTCTGGGATCCTTGTGGAAGTGGCAACTATGCTCCTGTGATAAGTAACGGCCTTTGGTATGCAGTGCCCCGCCCTAGGGCCTCCCCCCAATCATGAACCCTTCGCAACCTCTGTAATGATGATGATGATAATGATGATGATGATGGCTATTCACAATATCAGGGTCCCTCTTATGGAAAACCTCATATCGCATCGCAACCACATGCAATCCTCGAGCTCTCGACCCAAAAGTCGAGATTCCCCTCAGGAAACCGACGACATGCTGGATCTACGAGTCTTCTCTTGGCAAGCATTCCTTGATCTTGGTGTCAGCTGAGATGACAAACCAAGTCTCAGACAGTATGAGATCTGTAGCGCGGCCGTGTTGGGAGTTCCATAAAATAGGCCCCTTCTTGGCGGTCCTTTAGAGTAACGATCATGATATCTCGGCTTCTTTGCTAAGGCTCCCTATTCATGGAAACTACACATCTATCTTTGAATAGACCTGGGCTAAGGAAGCTAGGCCGGCATATTTAAAGGGATGGTAGCAAGCGTAAGCAGTGATCACTATTACTACTAGGGCTCAGGATAGTACGTGCATGGCTGGCAGTGAAGAGTCTGGGCCTCATCAGCCAATAGCAAAATGACATCCTGGGGGGAGACATGGGGGTACCACCATGGGGTGCTCGTAGTAAGGATGATGGTATAGTTATTGGGGTCTACATTGGGGTCCCCTCCCCTAATGCTAAACTCCCTACCCAGAATAGCAAGTCATCCCTAATATATTGCATGATCACTGTTGTTATTCGTGGACCATATTAGGAATGTTTGATGTCAAGAGGTGGAGATCGGTGTGCTCATACCTTGTTGAGAATTTCGGGTAGTATGTACTGAAGAATTGGACTAGGGTCGTTGTCTTGAAGAATTGTGTGTGTCCATTGTCTGCCCAACAGATGTTGCGAAACACAAAGCGCCCGATATCCCACTCTAAGCTTGATACGGTACATCTTTAACATGTTCCTGATACACCTTTGGAGTACCCCCCACCCTGTAAGAGTGGTATAATAGGAAAGTCCTGGCTATCCTTTATTTATAGTCAATATTGCAGGGTGGAAGGTCCACCTGGGTACACCCATGATCTCCTTGGCAAGAGGGCTGAGGTATGTTCTGTGATTTAGGGCCTAGTGGGCCGTACCTGGGGATGTCTCGTAGTATTTGCGAGCTAGCACACGGAATGTCTGCACTTTGATCGGCTGTACCTCGCTATTTCGCATGGACCGCCCAAGGCTTGAGAGTTCAGGGAAAAAAGGAATGCAACGCGTTGTTTAGGTTTTGAAAGGTGAGGCTTTCTCAGTGACAATTGTAGGTGTGGTGCCATTATACCCATACTACGGGATCAGGGTTCCTCATAAGTCATAATCAATTGAAGTACTGTGATACCTTGGTTATATTTTGTCTTAAAGCATCAAGAAGCTGCAGCTGACGCCGATGGAGTTGTTCTGGTGACATGCCAAGACCAAGATTGGCATGTGTGTCAGCTTTCTCCGTTCTGAACGGGGACCAAACTTTGACACTTGCCAGAGGATACATTCTAGCTTACAAGTGGGTGTGGGATTGCCTAGACATGTGAAGCCCCTTGCACAAGCTTCTTTAAGGGCGACCTCTCGTTTCGACAACCCTCGCATGGCATCCACTGAGCCTGCCAAAGGCAGACTCTGGTTTCACACCCCTGTTGATCAGAAGTGGAGCAACAAAATTTGGCCATACAATAGAACCCTGCATCCTGTCGTTTTTCTCCGAAGATAGGGGGTCTGTCAAAAGAATCCAACCTAGTCCTTGACAAGGACCCCTCATCACCTACGTATAACCTCATAATCTGTACCTCTAGGGTCACTCCTTTGGGAGGTGTTAAGCGATTGTCTGTAGTCTCCGGAATTCTTCTTAATTTTCATTATGGTATAACCCTAGGGAATTATTAGAAATAGTATTTTTGGTTTTAGGTCTAAGGAGACTAAAGTTTTAAAGAACTTCCACATCGGTTTGGCCCAGCAGGGCCATTTTGCCATCTCCAGGCTATGCTAAGTTTAGGGTTTAGGTTCTACAGAGTTTAGGGTTTAGGGATTAGAAGTATTTATGGGTTTAGGGTTCTGCTAAGTGTAGGGTTGAGGTTATACAAGGTTTAGGGCTTAGGGCTTATGATTTTTTTGGGGTTCAGGGTTTAGGATGTAGGCCTAGGGTTTAGGTTATATAAAGTTCAGGGTTGAGGGCTTAGGATTATGAATGGGTTTGAGGTTTAGGATGTGGGTTGAATGTGTAGGTTATATAGGGTTTAGAGCTTAGGACTATTTATGGGCTGAAGGCTTAGGATGTAGGGTTACCAGGGCTCCATGAAGGCTGGACACGGGCCGCTTGGTATTTTTGTATGGTCCCTTTGCTGCTATTTCCTAACAGGAACCCATGTCCGTTAGTGGTTTGGGAACCTTGACCTGCTTGTAACTCAGATGATTCAATGTTTTCTGTGTTGCTGCTAAAGGGTTTCAACCTCACCTAACAAAATGGAGAATCGAATGGAACAGAAAATTAAAAAATGACATGGAGGCTGGTTTATGTAGGGGTCAATAGGAGTTTAACGGACTTAAGCTAAGTTACCGGACTATTGGTACGTAGTACGCAATACGGTTTCCGCATAAAGGTAACATAATTTCAGTGCCTTAACATTAGGGCGGCTTAGGGTTCACGATTGGTACACGAGGGTTCTGTATACTTTAGTGATCCATTGTGGCGATGAGACTTAAAACAAGCGGTTGACCTAACTTCTTCCTTGTACTGCTTCACACGGGCTGCAGTAGGTTTCTCATGAAAGCATGGCAGCGTCAGCAACATCCCAAATGAGGAAGTTAGGTGTCTGAGGATCACAATCTGAGAGTTATGCACTTCAAGAATCCGGCAGTTTCTGAAAATGCATTGCTTCCGAATCATGCACATCTACAGAGATCCAGAGGCGCGTAAGAAAGATTCGCCCGCGCGACTCCACAAATGGACCTGCTGTCTCAAGCACTTATGATCAACTGGAAAGGCGCCCCCATGGGCTTTGTCTCAAGAAAGGGGTCCTCGCTCTCTAAAGATTCTACATGTCTCAGGTTGACGACTGACCCGAGAGATCCTGATGTTGAGACACCTCCATTCGCACTGGAGACATCGAGCGTATGAGCCGAACGTGCGGTAGCAATCATGAACAGGGCTTTTTTCCTGGAGATTTAAGGGCCTAAATATACATGATTGCCATAATGATTTTTGTCCTAGGTTCTGTTATGCTTACGGTATCAGGTACTCCAATGGACCAATGGACCTGGAACTCCTTTGGTATTTTTTTCACGACAGCCATGCGCTTCCACGGAAAAGCATAAAATTTTCAGGCGCGCGTAGGTGGTAATTCTTCAGGCCCCTGTACTAGGCCTGAAACCACTCTTGTACTCCCTGTATAAACCCGGAAAGGTTGACCTTGATTCCGTTTCAGAAGCTGCACAGGTAGGCTGCGAAAAGGTCCTTGCAGCTTGCAAAGCACTCCCTAAAGTGATCCTCCCCGCGCGACCACGATAAAGATACCAAGCAGCAGAAAGACGTCGAAGAGGAGCAGGTTTGAGTACTAGGCCTAGACTGTAATTCATGAACCCTAGGCCCAAAACCAGGAAGTGGTGAACGGCATGCCTCGTTTGTCTAGCAAGGAGTCAAATTGAGATGATGATCTGAGCTTACTGCGGTGATTTGCTGGAGGTGCTGGCACAAGAGGCAATCTCCAAAGCTCTTTCAGCAGGAAAGATGCCAGAGGAAGTATGTATGTGTTGTGTGTGGGGATAGTATGTGAATTATACAGGCAACGTGAGTCGTTGAAGAGAATTGTGCGCCGCCACAACTTATCTGCCATGGTGCCACTTCATAATATCTTTGGTGCTGCACCCCATCCAGTGGCGTAGCCCCATGAGTGACTTTCAGGGATGGGCTCAAACCGGCATGTTTGCAAAACAGGCAGGTCTCCCATATATCCATCCCGAGAATCGGGACCCGAGGGCCCCTGTTGGAAAGCCTAAAGCCTACGTATCCATACAGTATGCCCACTCATAATCCCCACCTACATAATGCCTTGAAGCCATGAAACGGGACCCCACTAATAACCAATAGCACTTGGGTGCGCATTAACTTACTGGTTCTTAGTAGAGAATGAGGGAATATAGTATATCGGGGTTCTGGGGATTCTATTCCCTTATTCTCTATTAAAACCCCAATATATACCCCCCATTACAACGTGGCAGTTTCCAGGTTCTTTTTCATTATCCCTCTCTAACCCCGATATATTCCCGTATTTCTTCCTAAGCACCAGTAAGCTCATGTTGACAAAAGTAGAGTGTCCTCACCCAATCTTGCCTTGAAAGATAGTTATCCCGTTACAGGGGATATAGGAATTATACAGGGGTTATATATGGTTTAGGGATGAGGGTTTAAGGATTAGGGTTTACGGTTTCCCGAAATTACGGGTAATATTCTGGGTTTAATTGGAGGCTCCCCTCTATTTGGGGAAGCTATGCTTTATATAGGACATAGCAGAAAATTCAATCCTGAAATCAGCAGAGAATGCCCAGTAATGGGTGTGGCAAGTGTTGTTTCGGATCGAGTGGGCTCGACGCGCGGGGTCTGCTCAGTGGGGGTTTTCATCGGTTTCCCAAATTAGGGGTTTCTGAGGGTCCCAATAAGAAGGATAGTAATGTTATGGGGTCTGTCTTGAGCCACGCCTATTCAATGAAACTACCATATGCTTTTGTACATAGAAAGGATGCAGACATCTTTCATGATATATATATATATGTATATGTATTTCCCTCAGGGTTTCGCAACAGCGTTATGCCTCCCTGGCGGAGATGATGCGGTAGGCCCGCAGTAAAGCTCACTCTGTATACACCCCTACACAGTTCCCTATATTCACTCCGTCCAAAGTGCACCACCTAGCCAATCCCCTCCCGTTAAGAATAAGCCAACAACAAGGCACTTCTTGTAGTACAGTATAGTACAGTGGCATTGTATACTGTTTAAATGTTTGACCATTGGGCTGACATGGTTGTTTGGTTCGAATATCAAGAGCCTTGGAGCCTGGAGCGCAGCACTTTCGCATCCTCCGCCTTAGGTGTGCTGCGCTTGACCTGGCATCGAGCAATCGCAGGTTCAAAATGGCAACATGCGCAAATCCTGTGTTTGCCTTCGTCTTTGCAAATGTGGATACAAAAACATGCATGACCCTAAGTATGTTATTCCGTGGGAATTATGGCCCTAGAATAGAGTAAAGTCGTGCAGGATTCTTAGTATCAATAGAAGGAGTCCCAAAGGGTCCAAAGTACCTATATGGTACAAAGTATGGGTTCTGTAGTAGTAATTTCCCTTATGGTTTGGGAGAGTATTCCCCATATGGGTACTTAGGACCCTTTGGGAGTATCTTGTCCACAGAGACGCATCCCTGCGCACCAAAATCACTGCCTGCCTTGTGTCTTTCGATGTGGCTCAACTCCAGGCTTACAGAAGGAAACTTACCCTAAGGGTCCAAGGACCCAAATAATAGGGTCCCTTTACAAAGGTTAAAGGGGGATATATAGGGATATAGGGGATTTAGGGTTTAGGGGTTTAGAGGAAAGGATTTAGGGTTCCAACCCCAGCCTAAATCCTAACCAACCCCAGCCTAGTTTCTTTATCATGTTGGATTTACGTTTCTATGTGACTTTCCATATCCAGCATCGCCGTCACGTTTCCTGACATTTCCGCATAAAGAAGCTCATTTGCCAGTTATGGTCCCCCGTAAGTAGATAGAATATTGCTAGGGGTAAATCATAATAAGATCCCCACATATTCCCTATTCTCTCTACTTAAGGGGGACTTTATCCGTTGGCGCTGATGAACGTAGATTTACTTCTTTAGCCGCAGGCTCACATAGAAGCTTCCAACAAGACGAGTCCGCCTTCCGTACACGCCCAGAAGTTTTGTTACATGGGAACCCTATTGTGTTGAACCCCCATACTAAAACCCTGAGCCCTGAGTTCCATCGGCCTCGACATACTCGTTCCTGCGGAACCCCCGAAAGGGACCCTTGCATTTTTGGAATCTCTAAGGCCCAAACCCTAAACCCTGACCATTTCATGTTGCATATTCTTGTCCCTTTGATCCTCCTAAGCCCTAAACCCCAAAGAAATTCTGTGAATCGAGCACAACTTGCACTAACAGATATGCCCCCGGCTGAAGTTGATTCGCCCAGAGCTTCTTGCAGAATGGCACCTGTTAGCTGTTGTAGGGTAGACTCTAAACCCTTTCAGGGTGTAGGGTCTAGGGGTTGGGAATAGGGTTTAGGGTTCCGGTTGTCGCGTTGAGGATCTACACCCTTGGACCCTCCCCTCTGTGTACCCTAAATGCTCGCTATTAGGGACCATGTACCCCTATTCAAGGGTGCATGGAGGATGTATAGGGTTTAGGGCTTAGGGGTTGGAAATCTACTCAAGAGGGCAGAGTCCGAGTCCGCGAAACAGAAAGTCCCCAGAAGAAGCATGAGAAAGCCCAGGTAATAGCCTGCTATGCCAGATAGGATGCTGCAGCCGTTTATTATAGTCATTATGGATAATATTTGTGTTTCGCAATTTGCCTGCCACGGATACTTCTGCGAAGTATGGGTGTTAGTGTAGGCTATGTGTGCAACACTATGGTATCATTCCTCCCGCTAGCATGAAATAGGCTTTTGAGTACTGCTGGAACAGTCAAGTTGTATGGCATATGTAAAACTCCTGACCCCAGCCTAACCTAACGGGAGGGCTTTGGTGGCACCAGCCCCCATAATCAATCAGGGACCCTACAAGAGTCATAGTCCTAACTGTAAGGGTTGGGGTCAGGTTACAATACCCACTCGTCATCGTGCTGAGCCCTGAGCCCCTAAGCCCCAGTCATGGTGGTTTTGGGACGCCATGCGCTTCCTGGACTGCTTGCACGCACGCTTGTCAGCATTGGCGTCCTGCTTGCCATTTTCACGTGGACGCAAGTGGCTTGGTGTGCTGCTGGGATCAACAGAAGACATTTTGCGCGTTCACTCGGAGATGAGCGCAGCGTAGAGAAATCAAGACGGCAAGCCTGATCGAGGAGCCTGACGAAATAGCACAGGCTATTCTAGTGTATGAAGCCTTGATGCATTCAACTGCACCGAAGCCATGCTCTGATCATGTGGGCCCATTACATCTGAAATTGCACGCACATTCAAAACTGCCCAAGCCCAGAGCCATAAGTTCAAACTTGGGATCACCTTCCAAATTTTACAAGGGAGCAGGGTGAACAGGACTTAAACTGCAAGCACGGAACTGCAAAACTTGAACCCTCCCCCGTGCGGAGTTGAAGACGCAACGGGAATAGTCAGATGGTTCGGGGGGGTACATTACTGCCGCTGGTATACCAGACCTCTCACATTATGATTTTCCTCTTTTTCTGGTTTTTGGATTGTTGTAAATTCTATCGTGCTCATTAGCCACACACAGGCTTACATCCTCCAGTGGTATGATATGTTACAACAAAAATCGTAGTTTCCCAAAATAGGGGGACCCCAACGTAAACCCCAATATACTATACTCCTTGTTATAGGGACCCCCAAAATGGTACTTTAAGGCTTAGGGTTTAGGATGTAGGGCTTAGGATTCGGGCTTTAGGTTCAGGACGAAGGTTTCTCTTTAGTCGGCCCCAATTAGCACAAGATTCTCCTGTGCTGCAAAAGCCTGTTTCAAGGGGGAACCTTTCGGGAGCACTGGGGTGATAGTAGCGGAGTCCAGGACGAAATATGGACCCCAAAACCTAAACCCTAGAACCCTACAACCTCGACCATAAAACCTGGACCTCAAAACCTGGAGCCTAAAACCACCCTGAAACCTCAAACCTAGACCATAGAACCTAAACCCTAAACCCTAAAACCCTAAACCCTCAAACCCTTAAAGCCTAAACCCTAAAAGCCTAAACTCTAAAAGCCTAAACCCTAAAAGCCTAAACCCTAAACCCTAAAAGCCTAAACCCTAAAACCTAAAAGCCTAAACCCTAAACCCTAAAAGCCTAAACCCTAAAAGCTTAAACCCTAAAAGCCTAAACCTTAAACCGTAAAAGCCTAAACCCTAAACCCTAAAAGCCTAAAAGCCTAAACCCTAAAAGCCTAAACCCTAAACCCTAAAACCCTAAAAGCCTAAACCCTAAACCCTAAAAGCCTAAACCCGAAAAGCTTAAACCCTAAAA
>CAJNIZ010044901.1:31650-47462 GCA_905231905.1 Symbiodinium pilosum
CCCCAGACCCTAAATAGTGGCTTCCATTTTTTCCATTATCCCTACATAACCCCTATATAAACCCTACATAATCCCTAATCCCTAAACCCTAAACCCCTAAACCCTAAACCCTAAAAGCCTAAAAGCCTAAACCCTAAAAGCCTAAACCCTAAACCCTAAAACCCTAAAAGCCTAAACCCTAAACCCTAAAAGCCTAAACCCGAAAAGCTTAAACCCTAAAAGCCTACACCCTAAACCCTAAAAGCCTACACCCTAAAACCCTAAAAGCCTAAAAGCTTAAACCCTAAACCCTAAAAGCCTAAACCCTAAACCCTAAACGCCTAAAAACCTAAACCCTAAAAGCCTAGACCCTAAACCCTAAAAGCCTAAACCCTAAAAGCTTAAACCCTAAAAGCCTAAACCCTAAACGCCTACACCCTAAAAGCCTAAACCCTAAAAGCTTAAAACCTAAAAGCCTAAACCCTAAACCCCCAAAAGCCTAAAAGCCTAAACCCTAAACCCTAAAAGCCTAAACCCTAAAAGCCTACACCCTAAAAGCCTACACCCTAAACCCTAAAAGCCTAAACCCTAAAAGCCTACACCCTAAACCCTAAAAGCCTAAACCCTAAAAGCCTAAACCCTAAACCCTAAAAGCCTAAACCCGAAAAGCTTAAACCCTAAAAGCCTAAACCCTAAAAGCCTACACCCTAAAAGCCTACACCCTAAACCCTAAAAGCCTACACCCTAAAACCCTAAAAGCCTAAAAGCTTAAACCCTAAACCCCTAAAAGCCTAAACCCTAAAAGCTTAAACCCTAAAAGCCTAAACCCTAAAAGCCTAAGCCCTAAAACCCTAAAAGCCTAAACCCTAAACCCATACAGAGCGGAGCGCTCACAGGTTGGTGCTGCGAAGCATCGCTGGAGAGCAGCAAGGGCCCTGAGGTCCCATGGCGGAATTAGGTTTGGGGGGTCTACGGCTCGGAGCTGCGTGCCAGTCATCCTATGAGTTTTATTCCGTTTTTTTAGGTCTAGGGTTGAGGGATTAGGGTTTAGGGATGAGGGTTTAGACATCAGGGTTTAGGGATTAGGGTTTAGGGATGAGGGTTTAGGGATGAGGGTTTAGGGATTAGGGTTTAGGGTTTCGGCTTTAGAGATTTGGGTTGAGGAAATAGGGTTGAGGGATTAGGGTTTAGCGATTCAGTTGCCACAAGAGGTGCTAGTGGTTATAGTCGCCCCTTAATGATACAGCCCCGTTGAGGACAGTTACTGCGGGAGGAAATCACCCAGGCTCTCGGGTTTAGCGTCCCAGGCTCTCGGGTTTAGCGTTTGGGGTTTAGGGATTCAGGGTGTAAACCCTACATGACTTCGGTATTACATAGTCTTAGGGTGCTTATTTCGAACTGGTAGTTGCCCTGAATCCCTTCACCCCATCACTTCTGGAGGCTACAGCGCTGAACCTTAAAACCTGAGCACCTAAATCTGGAAGCCCTAGAAACGAGCCCTTACAGAGACCACTGCCCTTTTCACAGAGTGCTATATGGGCCTCCAGGCTTGTTTGGGGGAGGGCTATGTAAATCTGGTTGATACATCAGTCAAATGGGCAGTAATGGCCTGAACCCTGAACCGGAATCCCTAAACCCTAAACCCAGCCCAGAGTTGCGCAACTTTGGACAATCATGTCCCACCCTCTCAACCTGCTTGGAGGGTCATGAGGACTTAGTTAGTATACGTATAATTGTGAGCATAACTCCTGTAAGCCATATGGAAACCCCGGTGATCCCCATTATCAACATACTCACTAAGTCCGTCTGGCCTTTCAAGAGGTATTGTTCATAGACGAAGAGATCCAATATGGATTGCAAATTACAATAACCCTTACTAGAATGAGCCCCCAAAAGGTACCCCTCCCCTAATTTGGGGGAAACCCTAAACACTAAACCGTGCCCCCCAAGTATGACCTTTGGAATCACACAAAGCGTTCCCTCTCAGGGCAACCCACCTGGCCTCGGACGCCTCAGATGCCTTTGCACGGCTTCCGCCGAAGGCGGGTTGAGAGTTTAGGATTTGGGGTTTAAGGATGTTGTATACGTGCTTAGAGTCCAGGGACAGTGCTAGAATGCTCGGGCTGTCATGAGTACAGTCTGCAGCGTCGCAGCTGGAGCCTGGAGTGGGGCGGTGCGAGAAGCCTCGTGCAAAAAGGTTTTAAGGTTCCAGCCTTAAAATGCATGGTGAAGCAAGCGCGCAGGTTGAATTTGTCATTGTTGCTCCGGAAGCTGTTATATCGTTAGCTTTGCGGGGAACCAGGCATGTTTGTGTTGGTATCATTGTGCCAGAAAAGTCCTACTTCACGTTGGGCTTCTCAAAACGTAATACTAAGAAATTCTTCATACAGACCGCAATAACCTCCTAGATCCTGCACCTACTCTCGATATACCCTAAATAGTCATTATCAGGAACCATATACCAATATTTAAGGGTACAGGTTTTAGGTCAGGCCTCTTTACAGTAAGCGCCCCTAAATATGGATTCAATAGGGCCTTAGTTTAACTGCAGTAGTCCCTTGTGGTACCATACCCAACCCTATTGGATTGACCCAAGGTATAAGGAGGGTCCTGGCTTTTCATAGCCCCCATGCAACCCCAGGTTCCCGAAGTAACCCCCTAAATTTGAGAGAGAACAACGTGCAGACATACCTGCCGAATTGGAAGGTTTAGGGTTTAGGCAAAAAGGGTTAGGGATTTAGGATACTCCATGTAAGGGCTCCTCGAGTCAGAGAGTGCAGAGGCCCTACATCGCATGCAGGATGGTAAGTCACAATGACAAGAGGTATTCCTCAAATCAATGGCAACTTCCGGGTTTAGGGAGGGAGGTAGTGAACGTGTACTACGCAACGTTCGATCATTTAAAGTTATGCCGCACAGTTCAAGTAGGTGTCTGTTGACCTCCTTTCCCATGTATTTGTAATGTGCAGTCCACCGGTCGAACCATGTACATCCGCAAAGGCCTGCACTCTCTGGATCTGGATCCCCCAGACTGTGGACAACCAAAGGTAGCAACACCTTCACCCCAGAACACCTACCCCGGACGAAGAGAAGCCACAACTGGATTTTGTTTCAACAGGAGGTCCTCCAGCCCCACGTCCCTCCGTAACTTCTTCTTGCACAACTTTAATTGGTTGGCAGCACGGAATGAAGGAATCCCACAGTAGCCCTTATCTAACCCCCAACAGTACCTTAACTCTTAACCCTGAACCCTTAACCCCAGACCGTATACATTGAACCGTTGACTCTTAACCCTAGACCCTGAACTCTTAACCTAGACCCTCAACCCTGAACCCTTAACTCTTGTCCCTAAACCCTGAACCCTTGACCCTACACCCTGAACCCTGAACTCTCAACCCTGAACCCTAAACCCTAGATCCTGAACGCTTAACCCTAAACCCTGAACCCTAGACCCAAAATTCTAAGCCTTCCAAACCTCGTTGGGACTTAGCTTGGACCTTATCAACTCTTTGGGATTCCCTTATACTCCTATTATACGTACCTAAGGGTTAACCCTTAGTAGGGGTGCCCTGAACCCTAGACCCTAAACCCTGAACCCTAAACTGTAAACCCTAAAGCCTGAACCCTAAACCCTGAACCCTAAACCCTAAACCCCGTCCTCCCAACCTGACCCGGTTGGCCGAAGGCTGGCCTTTGCCTGGGAAAGTTTGATGCGCTGCATTTGGGACATCAGGCCTTGGTGAAGGAAGCCGTTCCTTGGTGAAAGGGGGTCACATTAGGGTTGATGGTTGCGGGGGTTAAGGGCTTTAAGGGATTTTAGGGTTTAGGGTGTTAAGTGTTTTTCGTGTTACTTTGGGTTTAGAGTTTTTAGTTGTTTTAGATGGTTTTAGTGTTTTGAAGGCTTTTATGGCTTTTAGGGTTTAGGGTTGGGGGGTTAGGGTTCAGGGTTGAGGGCATAAGTTGGATGCTGCCCCCACCCCGTAACAGCTTGACAAAATCTACCTTAGAATTATATATATATCTATAGCCCTTAATATCACTCGCATTGTAGGCTGTTACTGCGTGGGGCCCGTACCCAAGTCATGAGGTCTTAACTTGGGGCTTTACCAAGATCCTTTTATTAAACGAGCATGGTCAGTGGAGTCATGCTAAAGCACTGAACCCTACTGGGAGGCTCTATTGACTCAGTAAGTCTATCTACTATCCCCGATGACTCCTTGTACACTGCCCCATAACCTCTGTATGACGGGGACATGCGAGGTGCAAGGTTTCAAGGAATCTGCAGTTTCCAAGGCTTCAAAAACAGAGATTGTATACTATTGTATACGAGTTGTAAAGGGCTATGCCAGGTTTTCTTCCTGTATTTGGAGGGGGGGCGGGGGTGGTGCTGAGTATGGGCTGACACCAACCCCAATCAAGTTTTAACTGCTGACCCCAAGCGCCAATCAATCCCTGTACTTTGCAGCTGCCTACGATGTGGAGATTCTGCTTATCCCTGCATACTGGAGTGAGCTAGGTCGGAGGGAGCACTCCTTCCAAAAGGTGGCTACATGGCTACATGGGGTTCCAGTTTCATTAGGGCAGGGGCCCAAGTTGAACATTCCAAATGCAACCAGCAGAATAGCAAGCCGACCCTAGGTGAGCTCCTTTTGTTCTCAAAAAGACTTCAGGCTTTGTCGGGCCTCTTATGGGATCCAGTTTAGCTTGGGAAGGATATTATCATATGCAGTCAACTGCAGACATTAAAAAACCTCCTTATCTACCCCCAGCACAAACCCTATGATACCCCGTTTGGTGTTTGTTTTGGGAAGTGTAAAACCCTAAACCCTAAACGCTATACCCAGAGTCGAATATTTCAGACCTTCATTGGTCTGGATGGGCTTTGTAGCTCAGCTGTGCCAGAAAGGCACAGGAAGTATAGTCCCCCTTAAGTAGATAGAATATGGGGTATATGGGGATCTCATTATAATATACCCAGAGGCATATTCTATCTACTTAAGGGGGACTATATCCAACGAGGGAGGCGGCAAGTTCCGCCCAAGCTGTCTCAGCGCTGGAAGGCGGACCCGGATTTCAAGCTTGCGATAAGGCGCAAAGCCCTATGCATCCGCGCATGAGCCATAGTCTTCCTAGTATCCCCCTTAGTAACCCCTATAGTGGTCCTCGATATAATCCCCTATGTAACCCCCCTTTGAGGAGTTTAGACTACAGCTCATATGTACCTATGAAACCATCAAAAACTACGTAGCGATCCCCGTACCCTGTTCCTCCATGTCGACAAAACAGTACCTACACTGGGCCCCAACGTTTATAAATAGCAGCTACATTCGGCTATTTGTATCCCTAAACCCTAAACGCTAAACCCCTGAAACCTGAAAACCCTAAAACCCTAAGCACTAAAACTCTAAAATCCTAAACCTTAAATCCCTAACCTTCAAGCCCTAAAACCCTAAACCTTAAATCCCTAACCTTAAAACCCCTGAAACCGTAACAGCCATGGATCCAAGGCCAAGGGACTGGAGCTCGAGCCTCTGGGTTGCTGTTAAGGAACTTAAATTAAGTCACTATATTGGGGAAACCCTATTATTTACTATATATACCCACTATGGTAACCCTAAGCCCTAAACCCTAAACCCATTATGGTAGCTTAATTTAAGTTCCTTAACAGCAGCCCAGGCCTTGGCTCATTTCCTTCTCTGGCATGGCGGAAGTCTTCGGCTGGGAAGCTTGGCTTGGAATTTACTTAGGGCTTGGGGTTTTAGGGTTTTGGCGTTTTAGGGTTTGGGGGTTTTGGGGGTTTGGGGTTTAGGGCTTAGGGTGTAAGGTTTTTAGGGTTTAGGTTTGTAGGTAAGGCTCAAGGGACCTAGTAAGTAGGTTATATAGGCCTTAGTAGGGATTAGAATGCCCTGGCTGCCTGGACCCCAACCATCAAACCACCTTTTCACGGAATGTCCTGCCGATGGCGTGGCAGTCATTTCTAGCAAGACGCGCGATCTCCGTCTCCCTAGACCATCCAACACGTTCCAGCGCTCCTTGCAGAACCCCCCATAATTCCTATGTGCCTTTTATACCTCTCATATAAAGTTCCACGCCTTATAGATTTCCCCACCTAAGTTAGTCCTAGCTCATACGCAGAATGAAAGCACGCGAAATGTTGCAGGAGCAGCGGCTGCCTCTTCTTGCACCCGAGAACCGACCAGAGGTCCTTGGGACTTTGTGATTGGCTTCTTGTGGGTTGAGGGTTTAGGGTTTTAGGTTCGGATTGGAATGCAACAATTGTTCAAAGTTCTTGTGTGAGATTTGGCTTGAGGGTCATCATGCCACAGCTCGTGGAGCTAACGGCTAACAATTGAGAGGTAGGATTCAGGTGTTTGAGGCTCTCCCGGAATCAGCGCGCAACGTGTACTTTCCCTTTATCAGTGAGGGGAGCATGTGCGGTTCCATTTTTGACGCAGGGCGCTCCTACAGCCTGGAAAGCCTTAACCCGCATTGAAATCTAAACTCTACTTGTAGAGGAGTGCTACTTGTAGCCTGCTTCGCAACTATAAGTTGGTCCTGCTTTTGAATAGGGTCTCAGGGGCCCTATAGCTGGGAAATACTACAAATGCGACTAGAAGTCACATGCCACTGCACATAGGGGTTACGGAAGCTGAGTGGGGGAGTAGATGGAGCCCCGCAACAGAAGCAGTCCCCATATTGACTCCCTCACCTCTCCCAAAACCGTAGTACAGCGAAAAGACCCCCAAGCTGGTTCCACCTTCTTTTGCACTTGACTCTCCATTCCAAGAAGGATAATTAGGGTAGCTGTGCGGAGTTGAGGTTTTGAAGTCCTTGGGCGCCAGCGAAAGGGTGCTGCCTTTCGCCCAGGCGCGAGGGGCTCATAAGACAACCAAAGACAGAATTTTCTGGGTTCCCATATCCACGCATTTGGGCAAGGTTATGTTCCAGCCCTAGCAGGTTACTTATAGTGCAGGCATACCGATACCTTGTTCGCATGGCAAATTAAAAGCTCCATCAACGCTGCCCATCACTGGTTTTCCATGATGTACCCCGATTTTCTTCCTTTATTTCCAATGATATAGAGAACAGACTACACATTTGGATTATATGCTGGGGATGACTGAAGTTTTCACCTTGACTGCGTTTTTGTTGCAATTTGGCGTCTCCTAGGCCCTAAACCCTAAAGGAAACTCATTTGCCATCCCTGCATTCCTAAAATCAGAACCCAACATGGAAAGGTTTAGGGTTCGGGGTTTAGAGTTTGGAGTTCAGGGTTTAGGGTTTGAGGATTAGGATGTAGGGCCCCTGTCCCCAAAAAAATGGGCGCAAGGTTTGGACCCCTCCTTTGAATGAATTGCATTTCCAATGGTACCTTCTTTAGGAGGACCTTTAGAACAAACCGCGCTAGACCCACAACATATTATGTACCCTGAGCCCTAAACCTGAAAGAAAAAAAAAACGATCATTCCGGTAGCACCCCTAAGCCACTCATATTGCTTACTTTGGGCGGCTCCTCAGGTGCAGAAGCTTTCTCCTCAGGAGTTCGTCGACCTTCTGGTGGATGCTGGGGAACAAGACTGGCTTCATTCGTTACAACTTTGTCAGGTTCTTGCATCGTAGAAGTGTACATTTTCTGCGTATTGGCTGTTCGAAGAGACTTGGGCTTGTGCGTGCGGAAGAGGTCGTCAAAGGACGACAGTAGCCCAGTAATTAGCACGCACACATGTCTTCTCACGGATGCTTTGTATATGCTTGTTTTGTGGCAACACGTTGGTCAAAGTGTGTCACGGAGTCATGCTTGAAGGATGTTGAAGCTTGTTCTTTCTTCTAGTCACTATTGCCGGACCTGTTATCATGTGGACACAAGACGTAGGGTAGATTCCCCGCCTTATCCCCAAACTCCTAACCATCAACCCCCAACCCTAATCTACTGGAATGCTGCCTAAGGTTCCAGGCCAGAGTTCTGAGCTCACATGGGTGGTTGTCAAAATTGTGGTCCCTTTTTGGGTACCCTAAATATTAGGGGCCGTATTATAATAGGGACCCAACAAGGAACCATAATTTTGGCAACCACCCACATACCCTTCTGGACCCTGAAGAATGAGTTCCAGACCGTGAAGCTGGGACCGTAAGCCCAGCGCATAGCCGCCTTCATGAAAGACCATATGAGCTATAGTCTAAACTCCTTAAAGGGGGGTTATATAGAGGATTATATAGGGACTACTATAGGGGGTATTCAGGGGGATACTAGGAGTTTAGACTATAGCTCATATGGTAGTTTACCAAAATAGGGGGCCCAACATAGGCCCCAAAATAGCAAAATCCTCATTATGGGGACTCCCAAACTGGTACTCCTTATTTTGGGAAATCCCCATAGTATCAACCCCAAAAGGGAGTGTATGGCCTTCTCCGGAACTTGCTTTCAAAAACCTCAAAATCTCAAGCCGTACTTTGCAAACGACAAATCCCTTACACCCTAAATAGCAGTTTCCATGTTCTTTTCCACTATTATCCATTATTCCTAGAGAACCCCACATGGCAGTTGCCCAAATAGGCCCCAGAATATTATAATCCTTATTATGGGCAACCCCACAAAGGTAACCCCCAGTTTTGGGACACCCTTAACCTTATATACCCCCTTTAACCCCTATAATTCCCTTTAAAAGGCCCTAAACCCTATAAAGCCCCTATAACCCCTTTCAAAGGTAGTTCTCGTTTTTGGGGGAACAACCCTAAACCCTAAACCCTAAACCCCTAAACCCTAAGCCTTGAGGATGAATTGGGGGCCGCGGGCGTTGTTTGCGGTTCCGACTTCCGATTCGGACACAAGAAGCCTGGCTGAAGGGTTTCGATATTGGGGTTTAGGGCTTAGGGGTTTAGGGTTTCGATTTTGGGGTTTAGGGCTTAGGGGTTTAGGGTTTCGATATTGGGGTTTGGGGTTCGGGGTTCAGGGTTTCGATATTGGGGTTTGGGGTTTAGGGTTTAGAGTTTCCCAAAAGAGGGGAACCCCAAGATAGACCCTGATGCACTAGAGTCCTTATTATAGGGACCCCCAAAACGGTACCCTTATTTGGGGAATTTTCAGTTTGGGGTGAGACCCCCATGCATCAACACCAGCTGCGCATGGGCCTAGCTACCCAGAGGAAGGTTTAGCAGCATTCAATATTCCATTTTTGCAAGGATTCTAAGGGGATGGTATTTCATGATATTTTGGCCCCACATTGAACAGTGTCCAGTCTCAGGACTACAAAGGTTTTGGGGCTTTGGGGTGTTGAGGGGTTATGTCATGTTTCATTTTTGCGTGCAGTTGGGCTAGGACCGTTATCCGCACAACCAGAACCCAAGGAGATGAACTCATTGCATACGCGGTTTAGGGTTTAGGGTTCAGGGTTTATTTCCTACGTTGCCGTCCTAGACATCATGGTGGAGGGTAGGGTGCCTATTGGTTCTTATTATTCAGGCCGCTGCCGTACAATCTCCATAAACCCCGGTAGAATCCTCGTTGCCATTCAATTGTCCACTTTCTCTTTCTATTTGAATTCTCAGTTCTTACCAGAATCTTGGTAAGAATTCCACCATAAAAATGGGGCCCCGAGCAGGAGGTTACCCTGGCAGGGTTTCCTGAGCGGGACGGCATGGGACGGCTTAGGGTTTGGGGTATGCGGGTTGAGGGTGCAGCTCAAGCACTAAAACGACGGTGAGACTAACCTTCCCAAACCCTAAACCCTAAACCGCGTCCTAGTCAGCAAAAACCCAAGTTATCACCACGTGATATATCATAGTATCTTGTAATTTCTAGCTTGGGAGAGCTAAAGCCTCATCTCAAAATCTGACAGCCATAAGCTCACCACTCGAAACCTCAACTCCTGCAAAACCACGGAGCCCTTGGTGCTTCTGAACACTGAGGCACCTTCGGGAACTCAAAAAAAAATTGTTAAGGGCTTAGGGCTTATGGGATAACAAGAGGACTATGGGGGTCTCGTATTCGGGATTGTGTAGGAGATGTTTTCAGAATCACCCTTCAAATCTGGCAAAGGGGATTGTGGTGACCCCAACCGGTATTATAAGGACCCTGGAACTCTCGTATGACCATAACAGGCCCCTAATTTGAACTGTGAAGGCTACCACCAATGACCCCAAACCCTACATCCATGCTCAACCTCTTATTGCATAACTGGGTTGCTGTTAAGGAACTTAAATTAAGTTACCATAATGGGTATATATAGTAGATCATTGGGTTTCCCCAGTGTAGTAACTTAATTTAAGCCTAGGCGGAAGGGCGACGCGGCGATGCTGCGCACACTTGCCAACGAGCGAGGTATCCGAGTGAGAGTGGTAGATTTGAAGAAGTCGGACGCCTTGGAGGTCAAGTGCCTTGGG
The DNA here is from genome assembly GCA_905231905.1 of Symbiodinium pilosum. NCBI lineage: Eukaryota > Dinophyceae > Suessiales > Symbiodiniaceae > Symbiodinium > Symbiodinium pilosum. The sequence continues at coordinate 42,010 of CAJNIZ010044901.1, forward strand.
TGCTTGATGGAATATGAAATTGAAAAGAGAACGCAGCATGACATGGAGACTACTATGTAGGGTTTGAGGTTTGGGGATTCAGTGCCTTCAGGGCATGCATAGAGGGTACGGGTATGTGCCGTGAGTACACGGTGGGGGGGATTGCTTAGCAATTCCAAAAAGGTGAACACGCACATTTACGTATACATGCGTGCATACAGGTTGTCACACGGGCTGCACCGGGTGTAGGGTTCAAGGATTACTTGGTACTTCTAGAGTCTGAATACTGTGGGTATTGGGGTTTCCTAAACTAGGGGTGCCGTCCTATTTTGAGGTGTATATTAGGTATCCCGGTATCCCAAGTTCTTGCAAAGTACCAGATATCAGATCCCTGGAGAGCTGCTGTGAAGAAATAGCCAACCTTATACTTTGGAATTCTGGACTCCTAGCAGAATCTCATGCAGGATGGTTCGTATCAACAGTATGTAACTCGTCACCCTACTTCAGGGTTGACGTTCTTGGCCAGAATGAGGTACAGTTCCAGTCTTACGCGTCAGCTCCTTGCCGAAGGAGATATGGCGAGCGTGGCCGAGACAAGGTTGATGTCAGGAATATTTCTGCCTTGTCTTAGTAGCGTTTAGGGTTTAGGATGTAGGGGGTTTAGGGTTTAGGGTTAGGTTCTACTCCAAAATTGGGAACCCCAAGAATATGGTAGGAATATAAAAGGAACACAAGGACCCCTGGTAGTTATGTTTCATTGATTCCTAGTATATTCTTGGGGTCCCCATTAAAGTCCCATCACTAATCATTACTACTTGTCCAAGCCCTACATTGGATCCTTAACCCAAGAGCATAGAGGTGAAGCGTGACTTATATATCCCACCTGGCACGATAGATCGCGCAGAAAAGAGCTGCTGCAGAGGGTTTAGGGATTTGGGATTTAGGGATTTAGGGTTTAGGGAGTTAGGGTTTAGGGATTTAGGGTTTAGGGTCTAGGGTTTAGGGGATATGCGGGCTTCTGTTTCGAAGGGTCTTGATCTTGAGAAGGAGGTCCCGCATGGGACTTCTCCAAATATACCCGGTACCGCAAAAACCCCTTGCACTCCAAAGATATTCATGAACTCACTGAGGCTTTCCCTCATTCGATACCTCATCAAATTTTCGTGCAGCATGCTCACTACGAAAGGCTTTCTCAGATTCAGAGGAATGTCCATAATAGGCACCTCTGGCAAGTAGCCTAAAGCCCTGCTCCCTAAACCCTTGGAAATTGTAGGTGCGATAGAGGCGTCCATAATGCAGGTGGAGGAACCTTCTTCACCAAGTCTTCTAACTCCTTCTAAAAGGGGTTTAATGGGTTTCCATGTTATTTGGGGGAGACCCTACACCCTTAACCTTATTCAATCCCATATAACCCCTATGTAACCCCAAAATAACCCGTACATAACCCTTTAGAATTCCCTAAGCCCAAAACCCTGTTGGGTGGAGTGTAAATCTTGCAAGAGGAAGTCTTGGGGCGGCCATACCGCATCTACTGGCGACAGAGCCGGCGGAGTCCAGAAGGCAATGTTAAGGGGTCCAGGGGGGTTTAGAGTTTAGGGGTTCAGGGTTTAGGGTTTAGGGGTGTAGGGTTTAGGGGTTGGTTTACAGTAGTTTATAGTATAGAGGCACAACGAACTCAGCAGTGTAGTTTGACGGAGCAGCAGCAGGTACCGGGAAAGCACGTTGTGCAGTTTCTCCCCCCAAAAAGGATTCAGAAGTTTAGGAGTCAGGAGTTTAAGGTTTGGTGTTTTAGAGTTTAGGGTTTCGGAATGGAAGTTTCCGCGCAAGGGGGGGGACCATGTAGGCTCCAATATGTTATTATCGTTACCCTTCTTAGTGGACCCTAAAATTGTACCCCTAACTTTAGCCCATTTAGATGGAGGACAGCAGGCTACGGAGGTTGCAAATGCTACGGATCTGACACCCCCCAAACCCGAAACCCAAAAACCGAAACCGTGTGGATCCACATCGGGGTCACTTCTTGCCGCCCGGTCGTCATAGTGTGGGTCCAAGTCTCTACTGGTGGACGGAGTAAGATTGATATGTTCTCTAGTTAGGAGCCCTAGCAGCTGTAGGTGTGGAATTTGGGGCGGTATACGCACATAAGGATTTGGATTAACAGGATCTGAAGTTTGGGGTTCAACTGCACTTGCAAAGGGTTGCCTCCAGCCCCTGTCCAGCCGAGCGAAAAGATGTCAAACAGGCCATCTCTCAGTGCGTTTCTAAGGTCTGAACAACCATGGGCCCCTAGTGTGGGGCCCCTACAGTACCTGTATACTGGATCCTAACTATGGGCCTTTAATTTAGCCTGTAAGGCCTTATAGGGTATACAATGGGTACATAGGGGCCCATAGGTCCAATCTTATGATTTTTAGAGGTTCTGCTTTAGGGCTTATAATGGGGCTGAAGACTTGTGAAACAGTGATCCCCATACTATCCGTAGGAGCATCCGGAGTGCAAGCCGATGCCTCATGTTATCGAGGATTGAGCAATGTCATGTCAAACTGCTGTACTGTAGAGGCCTGAACGATTGCCAGTAGAATCCCCGCATAATGCGTATAGGCACATTTGAACCTATCCCAAAACCCTGTTCTACTAATTGAGGCCGCTTGTTAAAAGGAGAGTCCATGTCATTTGCCATTTTGTGTCCATTTTATTCTCTGCTATTCTACGAAAATCTTACATATCCCCAGGATCCACAAAATACCTACACAATCCGAATGAAAATCAGCACGCCACCCGAAGGATGCCCGGGTTTACCTTTTGGTTCATGCGTGGGAGTTTGAGCGCGGCTTTCGAAAGCATTCCGACAACAATCTTGGCGATCCCCGAGAATCATTTGTTGCAGGTTCAATTTCCAGTGCTCGTGCTGAAAAGTATTGCTGTACAGGGATGATACAGTTTGTGACCATGACCAGTATTGTGAAAGTCAAGAGCCTCACAAACACAGGTGAAAGAACTTTCCACTCACCAAGAGGGTCTCACTCAGTCGGCGCTTGGGCGTTAGCAGCGGGATGACACTGTTGAGAAGCGCGTGGACCTGCATGGAAGTCTGCGTGCCAAACTGCGGTGATCTGGGGCTGACTCGGCCAATCGGCATAAGGATGGTACACAGAGCACCTAGAATCTGAGAGTATACGCGGATTCTAATAGATGCTCCAGTGTTTGGGTTGCTGTTAAGGAGCTTAATTTAAGTTACTATATGGTGGACACATGGGCAAGCCATATTACTTACTTATATATACCCATTATGGTAACTTAATTTAAGTTCCTTAACAGCAACCCCCGTGTTTGCATGTCCCTACACAGGCCTGCAGCTGCTGGATCCGGCGAATGCATTGCCAAAGCCTGGAAAGTACCACGTCTTCGTCCGCGATGGCTCCAAAGATGTGCCGGCCGCGGTCCACTTGGTGAACAGTAATAGAGTGTTATAGGGTCCAAGTGTGGTCATAGACAGTAAGACTATACACGGGTAAGGGAGATAATGGAGAATCGAATGGAGAAGAGAATCAGGAAATGCGGTGTCAACTGGAATCATATGGGCTTATATCGGGGAATCGATCATTTTGCAAGGGTTAGATTAGGGAAAACTTCCCTGCCGCAAATATTAAGATTCCCCACCCCCGAATAAATATTCCCATAAATCGTAATCTACCACAATGATGAAGTTTTGTAGTTGGGATTATGGTTTTGGGGTTTAGGGCTTAGGGTTCGTAATATAAATGTCTAAAGTGGTTCTGAGGTTTTTATAGCAAGGTGTTCGTATGAGCCCGAGCCCACGTTTGTTCCAGATGAGCTTCCTATAAGGCTTGTTTAGGGTTAAGGAGTAGGGTTGGTATAATGATTTTTGCATTTCTGCAGGTAGGGCTTTGGGTTAAACAGCCCGAAGCAGGTACTTGCCAATGATATTGTAGTCTCCTTGGATAATTTTCCTTTCCTTTACACCCTAAATCCTAAATCTAAGCAAATGCTTCCATGTTCTCTTCCATTCCTGTACACCCTACACCCTAGAAATGCTTTCCATTTCCGCTTCCGCTCCCTTAAAACCTGAACCGAAAACTCCAAGCAGCAGTTTTCGTTTTCTTTGCCATTCCCAGAAGCCCAACACCCTGAACGGTAAACCCTGAACTAAACCCTAAGCCCTAAATAGGGTTTAGGGTTTAGGGTTTAGAGTAGCTTCCATTCTCTTGTCTATTACCCCTATATAACGCCTATGTAATACAATAGTTTCCATTTTCTTTTCCATTATCCCTATATAACCCCAACATAATCCCTATATAACATAATAGTTTCCATTTTCCTTTCCAAAACCCTATGTAGCCCCCGTTTAGTTGTCTATGCCTAGGTTCAACTCTCGAGTGCAGATGGAGCTCTGTCGTGACTCGGTGCTGATGGTTTATTGTTGTCGCAGTGCTTGTGGTGTGGTAGCAGCCGTGGTAGTTGTAGGATGGCGAAGCGTAGTCGGTAGGAAGAGGGAATGTCTTGGGGCTTAAGGTCCGGACCCTAAACCCTAAATTCTATATTGATTTATTCCCCTAAGAGCCCTAAACTTGGTTTGGAGGACTTCCAGGGGCTGCTAAGGGAAACTCGTACTTTGGGCAGGCAATGCACCAGAAGCTACTTAAGGTTTACAGGGATGACGGCTTGGTTTGGCAGGTAGGTGTTAAAACCTAAACTCTTAACCTCCAAACCCTGAAGCCCTAGCCCCCTAAACCCTAGACCCACTTCCCCCAGCTATATGCCTGGCAGAAGTGCTAAATGCTATGAATGCAAAATCCTAGTTGCCAAAATTAGGATCCCATTTTGGTACCCCTAAATATTAGGTGCCGTAATATAATCTCTAGCCAAAAAGGGTTCATAATTTTCAGAACAACCCCCTAAACCCTGAACCCAATTGACGAGAATCGCGTCTTTGGATACCCAACTTGTGGGCTCAGAATTCTGGCCCCACAGACTCAGGTTCGAGGCGGCAATTTCGAGGCCCGACTTCAACGATGGCGTAGATATTTTCTTCTGAAGAAATCTGGATTCAGGGATGATATTGGGATTCGTAATTGCATTGAAGGAATATTTCTTATCTATGCAATTCTCGAAATCATCATAATTGAAAAGATTGGATCATTAAATAGAAGATCATAAAATCAATAAAAATCTTCAAATAATGATTCGAAATTTATGTTAATAACCAAATCGTATATTTTGGATTGTCGATATCTATCGGTTTGATTCCCTGATGATTTGGGCACGTGCCAAAACGATTGGCTTGTAACAGGGCCCGTGGCCCACACCCGTTACATACCCCGTTACATAGGGTATGTAACAGAGGGAGGTTTTCGCGACATACCCAAATATTTTTTGCCCTGCGGAAGACATGAAGGCTGCGCGACAAGGGCTATGTAACAGGCTGGCGTTTCAAGGGGTATGTAGCAGAGGGT
>CAJNIZ010044902.1:12110-36625 GCA_905231905.1 Symbiodinium pilosum
GTTGCTCTTTTTTTTTTTTTTTTTAATATTGCAGCTTGCATTTCACCTTGAGTAGGCCTGAGGCTTACTGTCTGTCAAGTTGGTGGCGAGATTCTCGAGAATTTTTCTGCGCCCCCAAGACCTAATCACAGATGATGCATCCAGACTAAAAACCTCCATTTTTGTACAACCTGCGGTGTGCGTTTGAAATTGTCTTTCGGTTCTTTCATATCAACCTGAGCTGTCCTCTGACAACCTGGGTTTCTACAACTACGAACTTGAATCGTTGGGACATATGATTTTGTATCACAGCATTGAAGCATAATTCATACCGTTTTTTGGCCTTCCAAACAACACTCCTCTCATTTACTTGGACTGCCAGAAACCTACCGGAAGGATCCCAACGACGTCTAGTCTTATCTCTTTGTGTTATTCTGTTTCGGAAGCACGAAACCAATTGGATAGTTTTGTACTATAAGTATGTAAAGCCAAGGCCCTCGAGATTGCCCATATCAAGGAATGTTTTGAGGTGGGACAAGTACCCAACCTAACAATACGTAAGCCAGTGACTTTCTCCCTCATGCAGTTGACTTGTCTGACAACTGTAGATTCAAGAAGGAGCCAAGTCTCCATCCACGAATGTCACACCTGTTGCTCGTAATGTCTGGCTAGCTGTATTGCAAGAGTGACACTCGTAATATTCATTAGGGTCCTTTTCGGGTACCCCTAGATATACGGCAACGCAATACAATCCATATTAAAAAGGGCCCGTAATTTTAAGAATAACCCATGTATGTGTCTCCTCCTTGCTGCTGTTGTTCTATGCCGTCCGAAATCTGGTTCCTGCCTACTCCTTATTCTTCATGGAAAGTATCCGTGGGGTAGTGCCCCCAGTCTGCAACAGTTGGACAAACATTTTCTTGTATATATATATATAGAGCCCGTAATATGACCCCTGAAATCGACTGTTAATGGGTGAGGGCAGTACCCTAAGTATCCTCCTTGTTCCACCCTGAGGGTTGTGGTTTCGTCAATGTTTGGTCCCTGGCATTATATGGGTCCCTGTATGCCACTTCCCATTTCGGCAAAAGCTACTTTCGGCAAGCCTTAAACCCTACGCCCTATACCCTAAACTCCAAACCCTGAAGCCGCAGCCTAGACCCCAACTTCCAGGCAAGTAGTATTTTCTTCGGGGATCCTATGGTCTTCATTATGGGATCCTTAAGCGGGCCCCTTATATGGGGGAACCACAATTAAGCCTCACTAAGACCTCCCTAAAGCCTCTGTAAGGTCCCAAAAAGTCTCCTATTATGGGGCCCCCTTACATGGGGCCCCCGCCTTAGGGCTTCCAAAACTTCAGTAGAGTAGGATTATATACTCCGTTTTGGCCTGGTATTCGACAAGAAGAATATGACCTCATTTGTCGAACCACCGAAGAAATTTACTCAGGTGGACCAGCTAGTTGGCTTTGTGATCTATGGCGTGCTGAACGGCTCCATGTGGCTTCGCTCTCGGGACGCAAGAAACCACAGGGGTAGGTTTTGATATGTTCTTAGTTTTTGTTAGCCTTCATCCTTGTATAATCCCTATATCATAGAGCCATCAAACCTGATTTTTATAGGCCTACAAACCAACCAAAGGCCAGCTGCTTTAGCAGGTGCCCCCAATATATAACGGTACTACATAGGAGGGCGTATATTTATTGGGAGAAGATTAATACTGAGGGTTCAGCGTCATGAGCGGCTAGCCAAGAGCACCAAGTGTTGCGGCTGGTGTAAGAGCCGTGGACCTTCCCATTGGAAGTGAGGGATGCTTAAGGAATGTCAGGTTAGGGTCTAGGGTTTAGGGTTGAGGATGTTTAAGAAGCTAGGTATCTCATGAAATTTATGCATGGTAGTGCTAAGGTTAAGGGACGCGGACGCGGATTATGAGATGTGATTCTTGAAGGGGCTTCAGTGGCTTCTGGCTTTCCCTGATCTCTCCTTGCTCTTAGTGTGAGTTTATTTAAGTTGTAGAGAGCAACGACTTCCTACACCACATATTGAGCGCGGAAGCATGGATCTGCTGAGACACGGTTCAGGTCAGGCTGTAAACTTCGGGTTTGGGAAATGCGTTTGTGAGCTCTTCAAGGAACCCATGCGGCCAGAAGACTTCCATGACATCCCTTGATTATGGACATACGGACCTACACGCCAAGAAGCGAATTCAAAGCCAAAATTGCATCAAGGCTTTTTGCTAAATGCTGGTAATCAATACATCTTCAGAATCGGCTCAAAGCAGAATTGCTGCGAGGGCTCCAGGGAAGGTAGAATGCTAAGCCCAACAGTTCTGAGCCCAGGCTACATTGCCGTCAACCCCATGCAGCGAAGAAAGGGACATGGGCGCCAGCTGGTTGAGCATGCCGCTGGGCTAAGTTGGGTTACGCCTGTAACCACAATTGCCTGCAGCTTAGGAACAATTACACCCTAGTTAGTAGGTAGAACCACACTGTCTGCAGTTACAGGACTTGCTTCAAGCAGAAGAGTGACTTTCTTACCCTGGCTCTTGCCTTGTTTTGATGGGGGGTTGCTTAGTAATTCGGGGTTTTCAGGGGGGGCTCATTTCGAGATGTGGCCAAATGTTTCATGCGGCCCCCTCAGGTTTGCCAGAGATGCCATGAAGAGGGAGTGGATGAACTGACGCTCTTCTCCAAGAGGGAGCAAGTGCCTTTCTACAAGGCCGCGTGGTTTTGGGTTTAGGCTATACGGTTTAGGGACCTTGGGTTTCAAGTCTCCCGGCATACATTAGGAGGACCCCCCACCCTGTAATAGTGGTATAATAGGAATATAAGAGGACCCTAATGTAATCCCTATGATCCCTTATAGTCACTATTACTGGGTGGGGCCCTAAACCCTAAACCCTAAACCCTAAACCCATGTAGTTTAGGGCCAGGGATCATGAGTTCCAAGTCTCAGGGGATGCAGCTTAATTGTTACCATGCATGAAGCTTTGCAGGACACACAAACACTATCAAACACTTAGAATATGGGTCCCTTTAAAGTGGTTATATAGGGGTTATATGGGGATAATGGAAAAGAAAATGAAAACTACTATTTAGGTAGAAGCCCTTTATATTCCTCCTATGACCTGTGCACCTATGTAAATCCCAAGTTCGGAGTTTCTCAAACCATAAGTTCCCTGTACATTTTCCAAGAGAACCAGAGTGCTTGCTGTAGATGTCCTTCAGAAAGGCAACAACTCTTTTGAGAAGCCCTGTCAGCCTTGGGAAAAATTTTGAACTCCCTAAACCCTCAACAGGCTTAGGTTGGGAAATAGCTTCTAATTTCAATTACCTTTAATCCCTACATAATCCTTATAAAGCCGTAGGACTTTGACTTTTATAGGGCCCCCAAACCCACCCTAGTAAACCCGAAACCCTTAACTGGAATAAAAAATACACCAGGTAAGGTAAACCATGCGGGCCCAAACCTGAGCTCCTTAACCCTTGTCGGCTAATCCCCTCCCCCCAATATTGGAACATCCCATCCCCTCTAATACTACATGTTCCCACAGTGGTATGCCCTACTATGTTGGGAAGATTTCATATGTAGGGGGTGAGGAGGATATTCCCATTGCCTGCTATGACTAGTCGACCCTTTTTCCTCTCTATCATCCCAACTCTGGAACCCAAAGCCCCTCAATCCTCAGACTTAAGATCCCCCAACACTCCCAACCTGAACGTGGCAACCGTCATGAACATCGAAGCTAACCCTAACCCCTCAACCTAAGACTGTGAAATACAACCCCTAGAATCTCTCTAGGCCCCCTGACATTAAACCCGAATCTCTAAACCGACAGCCTCAACCTGACAACCCAATCCCTAAACCCTAAAACTCGATCCCTCAACCCTAAACTAGGATTGAAGGTTTAGGGCAACCATCCGAAGCCCTAAGCCCCTATTCCTACACTCTGAACCTTGAAACCCCAAAACTGCATCAGGTTATGGGCTTCTGCGAAGTGCCCGAAGAGGATGGCGACCCGGAGGACGACCTCCAGGCGCCGTCCTCGCTATTTCTTGATCTTAGGGGTTTAAGGGCTTAGGGCTTATAGGATTGAGGGCTTATTCCGGGGTTAAGGCGAATGCGGCAAGACTTGGGTTTCGGTTTGCAGTAAACGGGCCTCTGGGGCTTAGGGCCTCTGGGCTTAGGGGGCCTCTGGGCTACAGGGTCTAGGGTAATAATTTGTGTTTGTGATTTGTTGGTTCTGCTTTTCACCAGGGGCGGTATGGGGACTTACCTACAAGGTGCGTAGGGCATATCTTGATATTGTACAGGGTCTAGGCTTGAGGGCTTCAGACTGTCGAGACACTGCGCACACGGTAGCTTAGGTGCGCCCCGTCCGGTAAAAGGGAGGATGGCGATTATGTTAGGGTGTTCTTATAAGAATTCCTATTTTTCCCCTACTACAGGGTGGGGTGGCCACATAATGTATAGGCGGCCATTATTAGCATTCAGCTTTTGATTGCAAGGCTGGCAGGTCTTAAAAAGCTTTGGCGCGGTGCACGGCAATTACTCAGGGCTTAGCTGGGCTTTCTTGTTGAGGGCACCTGATCAGCTGACAAGACATCCCCACCCTCTGATCATGAGCATTCCGTATTTATTGCCCTGCAACATGCTCGTGTGCAAAACTGAGCCGCGACCCCATCACTTCGTTTTTGCCTCCCACTCCCCGAAATGCTCAACGTCTTACGAGTCTCAGACTGAGACCCAAGTGCCAGCCTCGATTGCCTGACCCTCTGCGACCCTACAAGCCCTGCACCTCTGCCTGATCCACTAGCCCAAAGGCCCAGACCGCAAGAACATTCCCCAAAATAAGGGGATCCCAGTATAGACCCCAAAATATTATAATCCTTATAGGGACTCCCAAAAAAGGTACCCGTAATTTTGGGAAACTACAATTTGCCTAAATTGCAGAAAGCGTGTGAGATTTAGGCCTCGGTGCTTGTCTAAGCCGCTTCAGCAGAGAACCCTAACCACCAAACCCCCACATGCTTGCGACAAACATGGAGAATCAACTAGTAAACGAAGATGTAACATAAAATGGAAACTGGAGTTATATGGTGATTGAAGCAAGATGTAAGAGCTTGGCGCCCAAAATTTAAGAAATCCTACACAGAAGACAGTAATAAACAAAGTATAGGCCACCAAAAGGCCTCGTGGGCAACCCCTTGGCCTGGCCCCGCAACACCGTGAAGCTCAAATCAATCCTTAGCCAAATATGGAGCCAAATTCGACTCGGGATTCAACATGTCTTTCCAGAAGACTTTTTTTTTAACCCTAAACCTTAAACCCCTAAACCCCCAAACCCTAAACCCCTAAACCCTAAATCCCTAAAACTCTAAACTATTTTTCCTACCCTAAACCTTAAACCCCTAAACCCATAAACCCTAAACCCCTAAAACCCTAAACTATTCTTTCGTCGGAGACGGGAAGCTTCGGGGCCTTGGAGGTACCTGAACCCCAAAAGTATGTAAAATAATAGCCCTAAACCCATAATAACAGCCCTTAAGGCCATTATTCTACATATTTTTGGGGGCCTTGAAGGTCAACCTCGTCTTGAGCCCCGTGACCTTGGCGCAGCCGAAGCTGGCGACGATCCCGATCCCCGAAGTCAGCCAGGCCACAGCACCCAGGCTGGCAGCATAGAATATTTAGGGGTTTAGAGTTTAGGGTTTAGGGTTTAGAGTTTAGGGTTTAGGGGTTAGGGGTTTAAAGTTTAGGGGTTAGGGGTTTAGAGTTTAGGGTTTAGGGATTATAGGCCACAGCACTCAGCTAGACCCTCCGATGTAGTACGTTTTTGGTAGTACTACTAAGAGACCTAACCAAAAAACCTTACCAAACCCAAAAAATTGGAGGGTCCAGGCCAGGCAGGCTGGCAGCACCTCGGGTTTTGGGGCTTAGAGTTTATAGTCCCCCTTAAGTAGATAGAATATGGGGTATATGGGAATCTTATTATAATATACCCAAAGTCATATTCTTTCTACCTAAGGGGGACTATAGGGCTTCAGAGGTCTGGTGAGTTTGAGGGGTTAGGGTTGCTGGAGTACAGGGCAGCTAGCCCTCGGATGTCATACTGTTGATGGAGGAAATCTTGCACCACCTCAAGTCTCTAAAGTCCTAGGAATGACAGTAGTTTAAGGACCATAGGTGGTGCAAGATTTCCTCCATCAACAGTAGTTCCCATTCAGGCTGAGGTGGCAGAGGGAGTTGGATGAGGCGGAGGAGGAAAGAATACAAACACAACTCAAGTTTCGTTTGTATTTTGTTGTTGTCACAGGCGCAGCTCAAGCTTGTGAAGCCTCAGCTTGGCCCTGAACTCAAAAATCTCCACACCCCTGAATCTTGACATAGAACCTAGACCTTGAACCACCATAAGCTCGAGGGTTCACAGTGGTATTCCTCACGCCCTGACCAGTCACTGGTTGCACTGGTAACTAGCCCAAGACTTCAAACCTCACCATCGGAATCTGACGAGGCGCACCAAATACCCTTGTAAGGACGCAGCCGGCCGGCCCTCGCAACAAACACGGTTAGAGGCTTAAACCCTATGTAACCGCATCATATCAGTTTCCATTTTCTTTCCATTATCCCTATATAGCACTCATATAAGCCCTGTCCCCTAAAAAATGCCTACATTCCTCTGCATAACCCCTATATAACTGGGTAGGCCCCTAGGATAATGGCTTTAATGAGGGGCCCTCTATACCAATATTTTTCAAAGGGTTTTAGGGGCCAACCTATATAACCAGTGTTGAGGATGAACCTCAGGCTGGCTGCCTTGAAGTTTTTAATGGACTCCTTTTGCCCCGGGGGGCTAGCCCTACCTGAACCCCAAGAGTATGTAGAATAACGTTCTGTCGGGCTATTTTTAGGGGTTTTGGGCTGTTCTTTTGCCCACTTTTGGGGTCCAGGTAGGCCTTAACGCCCAACCTTCAGACTTAAACCTTCCAACCCAAGACCGTGCCCCCAAACCCAAGACCCGAACCCTAAACTCAACGCCCAAATGCAATAGACCTGAAACCACGTTAACCGCCAACCAAAACCCTGAAACTGCGCATACCGAAAATCTTAAACCCTAAATCCCAGTATGCCCAAAAGGCCTTCAAATCTGAACCCCACACTCTACTAAACCCTGAAACCCCAAACCCCAAGCGGCAAAGCTGCTAAGGCTGCTCCAAGCTCCGGATATCGGAGCCGCCCTCTGAGCCCGCCCGCAAGCGCAAAAAGCAAAGCTCTTGGCCTCGTGCCTTTCGTTGCAGCTTTGAGGGGTGTGGAGGGGCTTAGGGGCATGTACGGGGGTTGAAATTTTCCTGGAATATTTCAGGTAGTTCTGACCTTGAGGAGTGGTGTTAAGAGTAAGCTTCAAGAATGTTTGTGCGCGCATTTGGGTGTTGAGCTTGCAAAGTTGTATAAACAGAGTAGGCCATCGTGGCTGTAAACAAGTGGATGATGAGCTCACTGCAGGGTTCGGTGATCAGGGCAGTGGCTAAAATGCAACCTGAGCATCCCATTCACTTTAGATTCTTTCTTGTGGCCCAGTATAGCTTGTAATGATTTTGGCATTCTCGTTTTTGGTGAATGCCGGCGGCGTTTTTCGACGTCCCCCCTCTATTTTTAAGAGGGTTACGCTACCCAAAAAGCATTGACCCCCGCCCTCCCCAACGCGTTGAGTGAAGACGTCCAAGGATGGGTGGCCTGCTTTTCAATCATGATGTTGTGTCATGTTGCTGGCACATCATCCCGCGTAGCTTGGCGCACAGTCTCCTGCAGTTGCATGCAGGATCAGCTCTTTGAAGCTTTGCCCATTCTAGCCAAAAGATGCGATTGCAACACGGCAGCACGTGACTAGTTTTAAGCCAGCATCAGCTTGCAACGCTAGTCCCCGGAGCCAGGGCCTTTGCTTGAAAGCTGGATCTCACCATGTTGCGCTGGTTGGGGCCGCCGGGCTTTGCTAACTTCTAAGAAATCATACCAATTTTGCTTGGCAAGGCTAAGGCCTGAATTTGTCACTGGCATGTGTGGCTCTCCGGGCATCTATGGACGACCACCCCTTTGCAAAAATGACTGCCTGGCCGCCCCGAATAGGCAGTTTAATAAGATTAGTCCTTGAGGCAAACATTATGATAAGAGCTGCTTGGACTAGGAAAACAAATCAGTTTCTAGTCTATCTAGTTACTTTCAACACATTCTTTTACGCCTCGCAGCCTGGCTCAACTAAGCGCCCCTAAACGAATCAGGGGGTGCTCAATAATTTCAGCAAGGCTTCGCAGAATTAAGTTCGCCCCTGAGTCACCCCCTACACTAATTGGGATCAAACATGACCAGGTCCGGTGTTGAGGTTGACACTTCTGGAACATTGAACCCTTTGCAATTGCACAAAGCCCAAAACCTTGAAACCTTGCTATCCCTTCAGCTCAAGCCTTTGAGTCTCTGAAGCACCTAAAAATCCTAGACCCCATTTCGCATTTCGCGGCCCGCAACCCTCACTGAACAGGGGTGCCTTAAGCCAGAGGCTTCCCATGTGATGCGAGGACTTTCGCACGCACAGCCTTTAAGATGACGACAGCTATACAGCAGCATGTGACTTTTCATTATTCTGAGGATCCCAACTTCAAAAACTTAAATTCCCAAATCTTCCTATTCTTGTGCCCCATGGCGCGCACACTTCGGGCCCCAGTGCCCATGTTGCCACTGCGGGGGCCGGCCAGCGCAGTGATAGCGAAGCTGGTTCAGAAGGCAGGGAGGGTTTGTTTCTAGATCAGGGAGCAGAGTTTCCTAGCTTATTTGGGTTCAGGAGAGCTTTTAGGAATTTAGGGCTTGGGATTATAGTGTTGCAGGATGCCTTGAGACATGCGACCCTTCAACTAGATTCGCAAATAGGCCTGCGATAATGGGATTCAGTCAGGTACGCAGCTCATGTGACAAAAGCAAGGGATCATTTTAATTTTGACTCTCAGGTCGAACTAGACAGCTTCACGCTCGATTTGGAGTTTCACGCTTAAGGTTGTTCAAGAAGACTGGACCCATCATCATTCTGAAGCGCGACTTTCTTCTATCCCCTTATCATCTTTGTTCTCCGCATCCGGGGGACTAATCTCATGGGAGTTTCATCTTGTTTTGCTTTTTACGGCTTGAAAGTCGCGATCCTAGTTAAACCCTGGCTTCTCCCGCGCCGCGAATGAAGCAATCATGGTGGTCATACGCCATTATGAGGGCAGCTACATTACTGATGAAGCCCCCGCCGCCTCCCCAGTGATAACAGCTCTCATCTGTACATCGTAGTCCCAAGTAAAGCCGTCAGTGAGGAATAGAGGAGTGGGTCATCATAGTAATTCGCTCCTTTACCATCCCCTATCACATAGCATTTCCCATGTTCTTTCCACTCTGTCCTTCCCCTAAAACCATCCTGATCCCTAAGCCCTAAACCCTAAGCCGCTTTCTTCATGTGCCCGCCTGCAGGTCAAGTCGCTGAGGCCCTGGCCGCTGCGCGGTCTAGGGTTAGGGTTCAGGGTTAAGAAAAAACTTCCCCACCCCCCAAAATTGTGAATGTTGCGCTTATGAAAGACTGATACTGTATTGGGAGTAATTATTGTTTAAGACGGGTGGGGGGTAATTATGAGCGGGAAGAGATGACTACACATGTCGCATGACGTTGTGCTACTAGTTAACCGGAGTTCCCCACGTTCTTGCTAGGTTTGGTCATCTGCCAGATGTCGATCATTGATTTTGCTTAGAAATTCAAAATGCAGGGTTCATTGCTAGTGCTTAGATCTGCTCAGAGCTTAGCAGGATAAAGGGACACGATTCAGGCTCACAAGATTCAGGCTCATGAATTGCAGGGTGCAAGGCTAAGAGTTCAGGGTGTCTGGGACGGGTCCCACGGAGCTCTGAGGGTTTTATTTGAGAATGCCGTTGACACTTGAATTCTAGCTTGGCCCGAAAAATCATAGATTTTAAAAGATTGCGAAGTATGCTATCTTGGTATATCATGAGGTCATGAAGGACCTGCAGTTTTTTTTAACAGTAGGTCATTTGTAGAGTCCTGTTACAGAAGTCCGTATTTGGGACCTTGGTTCCATGCTTGAGCCATGCTTTTATGTCATTTGAGATGAGCTCATTTGCTTGTTGAGGACTGCGCGGGATTGGTGTCGGGAGGCTTGTTATATAGGGGTTCTATAGGGATTAATAGAGGTGATATCAGGGTTATATTGGGGTAATGGAAAAGAAAATGGAAACTACTATAATAGGTTATATTGGAGTCATAGTGTTTCCGGTGAGATTTCTGCTCAGCAAAACTGGCCCGGAGCTTCTGTTTTACTATGCCAAGTTTTGTTACCGTGTGCCACATATTTACGGCCTTCATGTCGAGAGACTTCATAGTTCTTCAAGTCCCAACCTGCACGTTGGTTGGGGAATGTTGGCCCAGAATCAAGACAAGACAGCCTATGTCAGGGTTTGGGACGCAGTAAGGGTTTCTCGCAGACAAGTAAAGCTTGCCTACCGCTTTTCTGGTGCCAAAACTTTTTTTGGAGAATTGTCACACCGTTAAATTGAGCTTCGCGGGTCATCCTGGTTCAGTTTTGCATCTCGTCATTCTGTCGTTGGTCATAGGTCCACAGTCTGTCTGAACTACACTCTCCCGTGCAATTGTGGATGGACCAAATCCTGCATGATCCTGCCCCATTTGACCTCAGAAATTCTGGTGGTACGGCATACTCGCGGCCATACAGGACTTTATTCATTCAGGGTATGTGTCATGTCAGGCGCGCGGCCGCCAGCTTAAGTCCTTCCAGCTCGGGCGATGGAACTTCACTGGGGTGCCCCGTCCCAGCTTTAAGGGTCAAGGGTACAAAGGCTGGAAGAGGTCAAACGTGCTTTAAAACGTGATGATCTGATTTGCGTTGTTGCCAAAATTGGACCTTTCTGATGTCATTTGGTCTCCGAAGGTTTCGTGTGGTTTCGTGTCTTGTTTTTTTACAATGTCTGCAATGAGGGCTGTCACAGTTTCACACTTGAGCAACAGCGTTCTGGGATTCAGAAATAGTTGGGGCTGTAATGCAGAGAACCAGACCAGCAACGAGGGCTTCGAGATTACTTTTTCGTGGTTATCCTGGTTATTTAGTCTGCTTTCTTCTGCTTTGTTTGAGTTGGCCTTCTTAATGTTTGCGGATCACCCCTTTTAACATGCCCCTTCGTAGGGAGTTCCCTGATGCCTGCAGACCACCATCTAACGCCAACCTCTCAGGCTCCAATGCATCATGACCCCGGGAGTCTCTGGCCGATGGCGATTCAGCGTGCAGGCATTTGGACAGGCACCGGCTAAGCCTGTGAAAGCCTGCTAATTATGACAACACCGATTAGGATCATGATGATGGTAAGCCTAGCAGTCAAGAAGGGAATCCCAAGATTTTCGAAAAATGTCGTTGTGCCGTGAGTATAAAAACAGGGCTGGGGGCCAGTTAGCGAAGCATAGGTTCAGACTGCACGTGATGCCACTTATGGCTGTGTAGGTTGTTTATAGACTCAGTGGTTGTTTCATGCAAGCACGATGTCACATAGAAGCTCTACAACAGCTTTGCGGACAGTAGATTGGCATCAGAAGCTGCCGATCCTCAACTTCTTTGTAGCCGTTGATGAGACCGCGAGTGTGGGTTTAAAATGTTGCAAGCTTCACGGTGTTGGTACAAGATGTCTTCCCCCCCATTAAATACGTCAACTGAATCACCGAAAAGGTGTTCAATTCATCGCAGGTGGATTCACAGGGTGCGCCACAGGAGATGTACTGGAAAAGGCTAGGGTTGCCGGAGCATTTGGGACACCTTTGCTGAATAATTCCTCCATCCACAATGTTGCAGTGCCGCTGGGTGCGGGGAGGAGTGCTCAGAAACCATGGCCCATAGCCTGCCACTATACTTACAGCAAGTTTACTCCTGCATCGGTTGCAATTCAAATAACCCCCCTCCCCCTCATATAAAACCCCCCACTCGCTAATATTAGATATTCCCAATATACTAAAATATACCGCGATGTGTAGTAATTTATCTTAGGGGTGGGTTGGGGGGCTTAATATTTGGGGGAGGGGATCAAGTCTAGCCACCATGGCTTGGACTCCTTCCCCAAGGATCCCAAAACTAGCATACACCTATCCCGGAGAATCTAAGTCTGAGCTACTTTACACCAGGCGCCAAGTCTAAGAGTTTAAGAGGATATTGGAAGAACTTCAAATTTGTAAGACCTTTCATAAGCTGCATACTCGACCCCAAAGCTCTGTTGTAATGATCAATGTAGGCCCCTTCATTACAATCTCTATAGGCTCTGTGTAAGCCCAGTTTTCTATTCAATTTCATGTTAGTTGGATTCTCCATTATTCTAACTTCTTTGACTCCTTAATCCTAAAACAATACATGTTCCTCGATATCCTGAAAATTCCCCTAAGCCCTAAACCCTAAGTCCCGCTCTCTCTCTCTCTCTCTCCCTCTCTCTCTAGGAACATATTAGCTGTAGTCTAAACTCCTTAAAAGGGGGTTATATAGGGGTTTATATAGGGGAGTACTATAGGGCTTATTAAGGGAGATACTAGGAGTTTAGACTATAGCTTCTATGAATATATTATATTCTCGAACCTGCGTGGGCAGGTGGATCGCCTGACCGGAGTGGGTGGCCGCGGCCGACCTCTTCTTGGACAGCCGGATCCCTGTGGAGGCTGGTGCTTTAGTATCTGGGTGGTTGTCAAAATTATGGTCCTTTTTGGATCCCTATTATAGCACGGCCCCTAATATTTAGGGTACCCGAAAAGGGACCATAATTTTGACAACCACCCATCTGAGATGTTAACTGTAACCTTGCGGGGCGTGAAGAGCTGTATTTGTATATGGTTAGCTATGCCTAACCTTTAGGTTGTATTCCGTGGGTAACTTTAGCAACCTTTTCGGGTATATAGGACCCCATGAAATCTAAAAGGGTTCAGTTTTTTGGGGACCAGGAAGCTCTGCAGCCAGGCACAGGGGAGCCGGTTTAGGATAGTATTGAGGACTAGGTTCTAGGGTTCAGGATCTAGGGTTCAGGGTCAAGGGTCTAGGGTTAAGAGTTTAGGCTTCAGGGTTTAGGGTTGTGTGGGTCTAGGGTGGAAAGGAAAGTCGGAGCCTCATCACAATGATGTAGGAGCCCTCGTGGTGTGGATCGTGTTCGAAAAAGTGGGCACTTAGCAGCGTGCCAAATATTGAAAATCCTGCGCTCAGTGTTAGGAGGACTCTTCATTCGCTTGGGTTTGGGTAAAGTTTTGCCACCAATAAAAGAAAGGGAACCCTCAGGCTTAAAGCCTAGTCCTCGTAGGACGAGGGCGCACCTCGGCTTCTTCCGAACGGCCATGCCTCGTGGCTGGCCTTCAGGCAATGTCCAAAGATATAGTCCCCCTTAAGTAGATGAATATGGGGTATATGGGGATCTTATCATAATGTCTACCCAAAGCCACATTCTATCTACTTGAGGGGGACTATAGGATTCAGGAGCCTGCGTTTAGACGTCAAATGCGCTGGAACTTGAAGACTCAACAGGGATTGAAGGTTCAATATTTGGAGGTGCAGAGTTTAACATGTGTAAGGTGGGTTGAGAGTGACGTCTGGAAGGTTGAGAGTGGCTACATCGCAGGCGCTCAGCAAAGCCCGTGATGTGGATTCATAGCGATTCGTGGCGGTTCTTTCTTTTCCCTTGTTTACTTTTTCCTAAACCCCTAGCCCGAAACCGTTTAGCTTTCATCATCTTTTGATTTTTTTCGTTACTTACAAGAAACGGATGAATAGCAAGTGGTTGGTCAGAAGTACGGCTTTTTTCGAACCAGGCTTCATAGATTTGCCACCTCTCTGCTGCCGTCTCCAAAACACATGTTAGCATGGGCTTGGGATTTTCTCTGAGGCAAGGTCGGTACATCCTGGACTTACATAAGGCGCTACAGAAGGCAATTTTTACATGAGAGTTGTTCAACATGATCTTAGGGGCTCCGACTCACCCTCCCCATTGTTAGAGGCTGCCAGATACTCCTGCACTGTGTTTTTGAGGCTACGAGCCTATCTCCGGCGTGCCGCCGCTGAACTCCTGCGGCTGCTGCGCATCAGAGCAGGAGTATCTTGGGATAATATTGGGGTTATATGGGGATAATGGAAAAGAAAATGGAAACTATTATAGTATATTCGGGCAATATTGGGGTTACATAGGGAATAATGGAAAAGAAAATGGAAACTACTATAGTATATTCAGGTAAATTGGGGTTACATAGGGAATAATGGAACAGAAAATGGAAACAATTAGATTATAATTCAGATCAACCTCTCGCTCCATTTTGCTGCATGCATGGCTCCTCATGAGCTATAGTCTAAACTCCTTAAAGGGGGATATATAGGGGATTATATAGGGGACTACTATAGGGGATATTAAGGGGGATACTAGGAGTTTAGACAATGGCTCACATGACAGTTTCTCAAAACCCAAGCCCTAAACCGCCCCTAAAACGGTGTTGCCAGCTACTTGGAGGAAAGGAGCTGCGAGGAAGATGGTCCCATGAGCTTCTCCTAAACTTCTACGTGAGTGGCGGGAGCCGGTCCATCCTCTATGAGCACAAGGACTGTCTGCGGGCTTTTAGCTCTTCAGGCGCTTGCGGCGTGAAGGTTAAGGTTGGGGGCTAGGGGGACAGGGATGCAGTATTCCAAGTATTTCCCGGGAAGCTATCTCGAAAGCTGGGTCTTGCTTTAGCATTTCCGGCATGATGAGAAACATATTGTCATATTGTCATGCACTTTCGGCATGTGAGGCGAACGGGTGAAGGGACGCAGCTCTGGGCTAAGAGTCAAAGCAAATTTGGCTGTTTTCTAGAATTAGGGATCCATTTTGGGGGTCCTCCATATAAGGATGATTGTATTGTGGTGTCCATATGGGGACCCCTCATTTTTGGACACTATCATAGCATGTTTCGCGATTTCCCAAACCCCATAGGGTGGTTCAGGGGCTTGGGGTGCTGTCTCGATGGCATTAAAGCCTATTAGTTACTAGTTCTTAGTAGGGAACAAGGGAATACAATCCCTATATGAGCCCCATATTATCCCGATATTATCCCTATATGTATATCTGTATGTACGTTTATATATATATATGTATGTATTCCCTCATTCGCTTACTAACCCTCAGTAGCTTAAATACTGCTTTCAAATCTTGAGCCACCCGTGCTTCCCGGTATATTGCCCAGCCTCTAACCCGACAAACTTTGTGGAAGTTGCATACAGGGTTTAGGATTTGAATGGGAATATATAGGGGACTACTATAATAGGACTTGTTACGGGGAATGCCTGCAGTTTAGACTATAGCTATACGGTGGTTTCCATAAAAACAGGGGTCCAGAAGAAACAAGTACCCATGATCCTCTTATGCGTCTCATAGTGACCCTCCGAAATAGCCCCCTGTTTTTGAAACCCTGATCCTTGTTAGCCTTTTTCCATGTCGTTAAACATCCCTTTTCAGTTGATGTTCCACTATTGGGGTTACATGCCCCTAAACCATGGTCCATAAGCCTTATATACGGCATAACCATATATAACATACCCCGGGGCACGGAATGTCTACAGTCCCCCTTCAGTACATAGAATATTGCTTTGGGTATATTTTAATAAGATCCCCATATACCCCATATTCTATCTACTTAAGGGGGACTATATACGTATGAGGATCTATCAGCCTTGACTTTGCTCATGGTCCCAGCGCATGGCGGTGGGCGGCTGCTGATCCGCCGTGGGGACCAGACGATGGAAGTTTCGGCGCCGCGCTGGCGCAGGTCATGATCCCAGAAGCCTTTACTTACTGGGGGCTAGTAGGGAATGAGGGAATAGAATACTGTACCTACATAACAACCAGATAATATGTCCCCTTATTCCCGGCATCCCGACATGAGTTTTGGAATTGAGTAAAATACAGCGGCTTTCGGGATCGATTTAGCAATCCTTGAGTGGCTTGGGGGCTGCACTGCAGGAGTTTCGATTCGCCGAATATAGGGAGTGGTTTATAAGGTGATGAGTCCTCACCACGGCTTCATTGATTCAGCCCTTGCGCTTCTGTGGGGTAATGGCATTCTCCAGGATCAGTTGAATCAGTTTTGCACGAAAGAATAGGCTTTGTGGTTCGCCATAGTCTTGCAAGTATGCTTCAAGATGTATGGACGTGGATGAAATGCTCAGGCTTGGAGTGGGCAGCTGGCCTGATTGGGTCCTATGCTTGTAGGGGCTCAGGACAGCAGATCAGAGTATAGGGTTTGGGATTGGAACATGAAGATCTCACATGGGCTTTCTCCAAACATGACGGTCTCATCCCCGATGGGGACCAGTGTGTGCCTACGAGGCAAAGAGGAGTAGCCCCAAGACAGACATTGGGGGAGGCGATTACGTTATTACATCCTCAAGTTTAAGCCTGAAGTACCTTGACACTAAAACCCCTCCCACCCCTTGACATTCAACATACGCACAATTTCCTTGGGCTAGTGTAGGGAATGCTATCCAATTGAAGGGTGGATGTGTGTTTAATGTTAGGTACGATTGTTTTCACTGCGGACAATACGAGGGGTCCCAGGTGTCATTCAACAGGGCGATGCGTTTCCACATTGCTGGAGGATTCCGTAACAGCTGAACCTGAAATTGTCCCCTATCCATAGAGCCCCTGAACCAAACCCTCATGTAAACCCTACTATAATCCTGCAGGCCCTGATACTCCAAACCTGCATCCGAAGCTGTGAGCAAAAGCAAACGTTAGCCCTAGGCTTTTCAGTAGGGCCCCGCAAACCTGAGAGCCTAAATCGTCAAGCTTGATTACGAGAACCTTGTTTACCCTGACCGCGTAAACCAGACGCGAAGCCCCGCATGTGGGAGCCATAGCCTAAACTTCAAATGACCCCTTATATCCCCAATATAATTCTATAGCAGTGTAGCTTCCATTTTCTTTTCCATTATCCCAGTATAACCCCAATCGCCAATATAACCCTGTAGCATTGTAGCTTCCATTTTCTTTTTCATTATCCTAATATAACTCCAATAGACCCAGCGGATTCTCAACCCTCAACCGTTGTCCAAGAAGGGGTAGGAGTTAGGATGCCCTTCAGGAGGATCCTCGTCTCATACCCCTTTCGTCTTTCCTTTGGTTCTGCAAAGGGGCTTTGCCCAGTGTCTATATCCCAGGATTGCCCCTGTTGTCTCTCTTGAGTGGGTAGAACATAGGGTAATTAGGGGGATCTTAAAATGTTATTGGGGAATTCCATATTCTATCTACGGAGCGGGGACTATACTATACAATCTTACCCGCCCCCCGAACCCCCAAACGCTGAACTCTGAACCCTATTCCTATGCATGCAGTGCCTGCAGGTTTGGAGGGCCAGCACAGCAATCAGCGTCTCGGTCGCTCTTAGCAAGCTTTGCGCATGATTTGTTTTTGTCAAAATTAGGGCTACCTTATTTTAGGGGTCCCTATCAGAAGGATTCTAGTATTTGGGGGTTTATGTTGGGATCCCCCCGATTTTGAGACACTACCATAAGCATTCAGAACCCAAAAAATGCAACAGCTGCGGGGTACATGAGATGGTAGAGGCTTTCTCCATTCACCGCAGGATTTGGGAGTTGGCGTTTGGGATTTGAAGCTCCGTTTCTTTTGTACAGAATGACAAGGATCACGGAGGGTAATTATTCTGCGCGACGTTGCATCAGAGGTACAGTGGACTTGGGTTTCGCCAGGCTAAGGCAATGCATCCTTAAGGCAGGTCATATCCATGTGATTCCCAAGACTGCTTCCTGGACCCCCAATAGACGTGAAATAATGGCCCCAAACCCCATAGCAGGCTGGTTTTTCAGGTGTTTTTGGGGTTGAGGCTTAATCCATGTTCCCATCCATGACTTAACCCTGACTCAAGGGCCTTCTGGGGGCACTCCTGGTTGGAAGTCGCTTTGATGACGCGCTGGCGTCTGTGCACCCGCGGCAGCCCACACCACACCTTGTTCCTGGACCTTGTCAAACGATATCTACCCCTAGTAGGAGAGAGAGAGAGATCTGTCTAAATAGATAGATGATATATGAGAGAGAGATATATATTCATATTTAGATCATTATTCAGATATCTTCAGATAATTTTATACTAAAAGGGAGAGATCTCAGTCAATGGAGCAAAAAACCTGCTGGGTTCAACGTCCCAACATGAACCTGGCAATTGCTGGCAGCAGGGCATCCCTTCTATTGTTAAAGCCCACATGGACGCAAGAAAGAAGGAAAGAGAGGCAGAGAGAGAGATCCTGGCTTGACCGGGACACGCAAAGCGAATGGAAGAAGAAGAAGAAGAAGCAGGAGAAAAAGAAAAAAGAAAGAGAGAGAGAGAGAGAGACTTCCAGAGAATTGGGCATACTGGGAAGAGGTGATGCTTTTCTCAATTGTGGTGGAATGAAGCCTGCAGGCATTGTAAGCATGATTTGGGATGAGCATTCCCAAAGTTCATGCTGAAGTTAACGCTTGGCAGTGGGCGAGTTTTCCAGCAAGCCCGAGAAAAAGCCCCATTAGCCCCGACTGACTCCCTGCTTGCATCCTATGAGTGACAGAGCTTGGTACGCCTCATGGATGGCCCAAGAGTATTGAACTTGCCCACTGTTCAAGATTCTTGTCACATCTTATTAGTTCAAAGGCGCAGATCTGGGTCCCCTTGAGACAAGCCCCATGCAGCTTTTTCTCTTTGGAGCCCAAAGGACCGTTTTTGTGAACACCATCAGCTGAACATCTAACATATCTCCAACTCTCACTAACATATAACTTGTTGCGTCATAGTTCTGAGACCGAACTCGTTTGACTCGAACAAGATGCGCATCTGTTGGAGGGAAAAGTTTAAAGCCTCATGTGTTCAACAAGTTGGGGCTCAGCGCGGGGACAAACACTATCTAACGCCCTCTCTGTTGGAGAGAGAAGTTTAAAGCCTCATGTGTTTAACAAGTTGGGGCCCAGCGCGGGGACACAAACACTATCTAACGCCCTTAAAACGCCTGGGCCTCAACTCAACTAGGTCTGGAGAAGCTGGTAACTTCGACCTCTGAAGTTGTGTCTACCACCCAAATAATGCCTTGGTCATCTTGTAGACACCGGTGGAAAGGAAAGTAGTCCACATAAGGGGCGAATTTTCTTTGTTCTGCGTGAGCGGTTGCCCCTAAACCTCCAATTCCTAATCCTCGCCCTAAACACTAAACTTGGAATCCCAAAGCCATTAACTTCCAAACCCGTCACCGCGCTCTCAGCCCTAAATCGTGTATTGCTAAACTCTAAGGTCCTTAATCCCGCCCTAAACCTCAAACTGTCATACCCTCAACCTGATACCCCTAAGTATCCTTCCATTTTCTTTCCATTTGATTCCCATTATTCAGGTAATATCCTTATAGAGCCCCCACATATCCGGATATAAGACCCCTATATTACCCATTATACGCACCCACAGGTTGTGGCGGGGCCCGGCTCGCCTCCGCAACAGCCTCGTCTGAGTCTGGCATTCTTCTACTGCCGTGAGAGGGCCGATGCTGAAAAAAAATCGGGGGGTTACAGGGTTCACAAGGTGTAGGGCTTTAGGCTTAGGATCATATGTTTACTTTGTGCCGGGAGTGCTCCTCCCAAAAGCTTGAACTCCTTGTCAGGAAGAAGGTCCTGGCAGGGGGCAGCATGTCCCCTAAACCTGATAGACCTCTACCAGGGAGCTTTGGCCAAGTAGCTCATCCAGCTTCTTGGGGCTAAGCGCCTTCACCCTCAGAGAAGCCTAGCTGAGATCTGCGACCTCGGAACAGGCCCTGATTTCGTGAGTCCTTCAGAGCGATCACCTTCCTCTACATATCCCTACGGCCCCAGGGTGTCTATAGTATTTGGCCTTTCAGTGGTTCCACCTAATTATTGTCACCACTCCACCGTATTGAATTTGTGTGGCTTCTCGGTCTATACATTCGGCCGTTTGGCACAATAGGGTAAACCTAAACCCCAAAAGTATGTAGAATAATGGCCTTTTGGGCTTTATTTCGGGGTTTTGGGCTATTATTTTACCTACTATTGGGGTCCAGGAAGGCATGATGCATTAATGATTTTATCTCGTTAAACCGCGAGGTGTACACTTACAGGCCTAACCGTCCAGAAGCTCAATCTAAGGGTCCCCCGTATCATGCCTTAAACACCCCCCCCCCTGCCCCCCCAAAAAAACGTCCCAATAATCAATAAACAAGCAAAAGCTATTTCAGTAGCAAAGTAGCAAGGTCCCGCAAGGCACTAAACTAGGCCTTGTACCTCAAATCCGACCCTAAAGCATGTCAGCAGTAAGGTCCCAGTGAACACGGCTTCAAAGTTGGAGCTGATACGAAGGCTCTCAGCCGCCGGCATCCGACCTTCTCTCAGATGTTTCAATGATCCACATGGGTGGTTGTTAAAATTATGGTCCCTTTTTGGATACCCGAAATATTCGGTGCCGTAGTATAATAGGGATCCAACAAGGGACCATAATTTTGACAACCACACACATGAGGAGATGTGGGTTTAAGGTTTGGTTCTATAGGAGAAGTAGGCTGATGTCATGGCTTACGTGTTGAGTGTGTATTGGTATCAGTCAGAGTGCTGGGGAGCATTTTCGTGTGGTGTTCTCTCCGTTTGAGACCAAAAGTAGAAATGCTCCGATTTCTCAGTCAGATAAAGAGCCTGGCTTGTACATAAATTGTATGACAATAGACCGATCATGACATGAAGCGTGCAATTTAAGGTGGTACGGGAAATGGGCTATACGTTTGCTATACGTCAGTTGCGATATCAGGCCTTTCCACTACAAGGACGGTTGACGGCGTGCGGGATTTCGATTAACGAGCCCTAAAGGGTGGTTTATGTGTGGGGGGCTGGGTGCTGTCATTCGGGGAGGTGGTTTGTTGCATTAACTTCTGGCCACTTTCTGGCATTTCGTTACTGGGTGGGGGCGGTTCTCGATTGACAAGCCTTGAAGCCCTCAACCCTAAACCCCATCAAAAGCTTGACGCTGAAACCTTCAGTCCTCAACCCCAGAAGCACCCAAGCCTCGTGGTTCACCTCAAGCTCCCGCACATCACCCCTACTCGGAGCTTCAGAGTAATGGCAAGCCAATGATAAGTGCACGTATCATCGAATTATGGCCCGCTCAGTCAAGAATGTGTGTATGATTTGGTTATAGCTCTTGTCTCATGTTATAATCGTGTTGTAGTTGCCCTGCTTCATGGGCCAGTCGGTCAAACAATCGAAAAATCGCAATATTGATGCAGTAAGTATGGTTGTCATCATTGGAAGAACTAATTGCCATACATTGGAAAGCAGCTAGTTGAAATCACAGTGATTCGACTGATCGCGCGTTGAGTACACATATGACATAGGGAGCACAATGCCAATGATAGTGGTAGTTTTCGCTAAGGGTCCAAGGACCCAAGTAATACGGTTTTACTGCCCAAATGCTACAATATCATTGGTATTTGGGCCCCAAAAGCCCATTATTTGGGTCCTTGGACCCTTAGGGATTGTGTCAGAACAGAACTTCAAGTATCCTTCAGATCCTTGGGCTTTGGGGTTTGATGTTTAGGGTTGCGCCTTCTCGTTGACTTTTTGGCCCCAGCCTTTAAAGCAGCCCGGCCAAGCAGTGGTTGCAAACCAAAGCCACCAAGCACAGATTGGAGCCCCGCCTTGCATCTAGAACTATGTGACAAATATTGGGATAATAGAAAAGAAAATGGAAACTACTATTTAGGGTTTAGGGTTATAGTCTCCCTTAAGTAGATAGAATATTGGGTAGATGGGGATGTTATGATAGTTTTTGCGGAATACCAGATTCCATCTACTTAAGGGGGACTATACCTGTCGCTCAGCTTGTGATCGTTCACGTTAAATCTGCCAGGGCATACAAAACCAGCTGTCAAGGCGATGCCTCGAGGCTGCTTTTTAGTTCAGCCTAAACACAGCACCCAGAGCACCATGCAGCGACATAAGGCTGGATGTATCGCAGCGCAGCAAGCCCTTAGCTCTAGCGAGCTTTAGCCCGGGAGTTTTCAGCGGCCAGAGGGGGAAACACAAGAACTCCCTTGCCCATGTCCCATAAAACGCATGGCTCAGCGAGAGCGGCGAAACTACAAGACCGCAGAGCGAGAGGAGCGCGAGAAGAGGCGCAAATGGGGCTTAGATCAGGGTCATGTGATACTGGCTATGTGCCATATGCCCTGTGAAGCGGTCACTGGTAAACTTTTCACCTCCAGGCCAAACATGAAACCCACGCAACCCAAATTCACTACCCTATCTACGCCTCTTCACCTTATACTGGCATGATTAGCTGTTTCTATGCTGACCATGCCCCTCAGTTGAGCCTTTAACCTTTTCATTTGCTGTTGATGTGAGGATGTACCTTCAATGAGAGAGGTAGCTGGTGATAATGTTTCCTAGAAGTAGGCGTAAGTAGGCCAGACTAGTTCCTGACGAGGCTACATGCGACGAGTTCGCAAAATCACAGTAGAAAGTAGAAACTTCAAAATTGCAATTCCTGTGGTTGGAGGGTAAGGTTTGAGCCTTCCGAGTCCCCAGGCGTAGGGGTTCATCTTCCTTACATGTATTCCTGTTAACAACTTGTCCTGAATTTGGGATCTGCGGCAAAAGGCCCAGAGCCTGCTAAACTTGATCTGAGCTATAGTCTGACCTCCTTAAAGTGGGGTTATATGTATAGGGGGATATTCTAGGAGGGGAGTATTATGGGGTGTAGGGTACGGGGTTATATACGGGATTATATAGGGAGTAGTATCGGGATTATGAAGGGAATACTGTGTTTCGACTATAGCTAACCTGGTTGTCAGGCTCACACTTCTGAGGGGTGGAAGTGGGGATGGGCTGTGCACAAATGAGCCCCACGCTGCTTCCCGGAGCTTCATACGCAAAGAATCTGGGCTTAGAAATGCTTCTTAACACCACCCCAGAATCTGACATCCCCGAACCCTTGAACCCTGAAGCATGAACCCTGAACCTTTCTGGACTTTTCGATTATGATTAGAACTTCGGCTTCAAAAGCTCAACTGCAAAGTTCGAAGCCAAAAAGTGGTAGCACAGCAAAAGATCCAAGAACACAAGCCTCGAATATTTCAGGTTTTAGGGTGATCCTTCAACAGTCAGGTAGGCATCTCTGCGTACCCAAAACGAAAACCCAATGCCAAGCCATGCGCCTTAGAATGCGTGCGGTAGGCCACAACCGGGTTAGGGTTCAGGGTTTTGGGTACATCCTCAAGCCTTAGCCTGGAACTCTAGATCCTCGATTTAGCGAGGAAAAAAACCCTGACTCCCTGCCCTTGCTCGCGAAGGCGCAAGTGGCGAAAGGAACGCCGAGAGCGAACAAAGGAGGCCAAGTACTTTTTGTTGAGGGACATATTATCTACTTAAGGGGGACTATAAGAGGGTGCGGTTTTGGGTTGAAGATTTGGGGATTTGGGTCTGGCGGCCGGGGATTAGAGACCAGATTCAGGGGATTTTGCAGATACATGTTATCCGCGAAAAACAGAGTAAGCCTCAAGTGACTTGGCACCTCTGTAACCTATTTCACAATACTTTGAGGCCTATGAACCCCCTTTGCCTTAGCTCAGGGCTTGAAGTTTGGAGATGCTCAGGATTTTAGGATTTGGGGTGTAAATCGCTGTGAAGATTTGAGGTCTCCCCTCACACCTACATTCCCTCTTAAGTAGATAGAATATTTGGTATATGGGGATCTCCTTATGGTTTTGGGTACTTTCATGTTCTATCTACTTAAGGGGCATTAGCCCCACCTATGTTGATGCAGGAAATCTTGCACCACCCAAACTCCAAAGCCTTAATGTCTAGGGCTTGGGAGTGTTTTTTTCTATTGGCTCAGGGTCGGGCGACGCTTGGCGATTTGGGCAGCGTTAGGTGTGTGTGTGTGTGAAACCTTTGTACCTAAAAGGATTTAAGCTAATGTGGCACTGATGTATTCTCTTGATCCTTAAAGCTGGAGCATTTGGGTTGCAAAAATGCAACTTTGCAATAGTGGTTATGCAGAAAGAAAAGCAGGGGGGCACAGCATCAGATTCCAGACAGTGCCTAACAAAGCTATGGAATCTGATGGGAAGCAGGGACTGATCATCCCTGTGTACCTGCAATAATGTGAAGTGCTAAGTTCAGCTTTGCGAGTCCAACTGTTTAAGAAGATGCGATGAAAGTTGCATCTTAGGCAGACTTCACACCATCCGTCTGAGCGTCATAGCGTTGAGGTTAGAGACCGTATGTACGCATTTTCATCCAGAGTCGACGCAATTAATTGTTAGCCTTCGGGCTTCAATGAATACCTGGACAACATTACCCCAATTTCCATTCTGAGACATTTTGAAGGTACCCAGAGCCCAATGAAGAAAGAGAAGTGAAGGATCATTATTTAGATCTTTCACAGGAATTAAAAGGCCAAAGAGAAAGAGGACC
>CAJNIZ010044902.1:36642-47460 GCA_905231905.1 Symbiodinium pilosum
CTGGTGTGTGTGTGTGTGTGTGCCATGCCGTTTGGGCTGATGGGTGTATAGTTCCCCTTTGGATAGAATATGGAACTGCCATTATCATTGTAAGATCTCCACTACCCCCATATTTTATCTACCTGAGGGGATTTCCGTCTAGAAGCTCTGTGCGGTTCCAGCTCATGGCTAGGCCAGAAATTGCATCTTCGCGTTCTTTTCACCATGATCCCTTGCCATGTTGATGGCCTGTACGGGTTTAGCATGATGCCCGTTCATTTCCAGTCGGCTTGGGGGCCTTAGGTACATTCGAAGAGTTTTCAGTCATTTCGGCATGTTGCAGTATGCTTTTAGGGTGAAGACCCAGTGCATTCATCACCACTGACAAACCGAACAAAAATGTTACAGTCGCAAAGAACTAGGTTTACAGCCACCATCAACTTGACCCATGCCTGGCCCATGCCTACATCTTGTCCCGCCACCGCCTCGCTTGCATCGTCTTCTCGGAAACTGCGCTGACACCTAGTTTTTGCTGCCCTGGCACAAAAACAGTCACGTCGTAACTTCCTGTTGATACAGGTATCGATGAGAGGGGTGTCTTGCACTCGTCGAGGTGGTATCTTTACATCAAAGCTGGCACGGGACAATGCAGGCTCAAAGCCCACATCACTCGTCTTAGATCCCCACCTAGCAATGGAATGAGGCCTAGAAGCCATTGTCCCATCTCCAGATTTGTGATTTGGGTAGTTCCGAGAATTAGCGCGGCATGTTCAACTGCAAAATAGGAGGTGAAGCAGCGTAGCGGGAACCCTTAAGTAACCCATGAGCCCGCGGCGCATGCCAATGCTGGTCTGAATCCCTGAACCTTCAGTCCGTAAAAGTCGAATCGGTACATGCCACAGCCCCTCCTACGCGCTAGAGTGAAATCCTTCTTGCAAGTCTTGGAGAATCAAAGACATTTCCGTGGTTTTAATTCAGAAGAACCAGCGCGCCATAGACTCTGGCTTGACTGAAGCCGTCACATGCCTGCTCCCCTAACCTGAAGCCCAGGCCCTAAAGTCCCTGAACATTCCACCCCGTCAAAGTCCTAGACCTGACAGGATGAGCCGCAGTCCTTTGCGCAGTGGATCCTCTCAGGTGCAACGTTTTCGAAAAATGCCTGCCCCTGTCTGGGGTTCCTGACAACAAGAGCTGTAGCACTTGGGGCTCAACAAGGGGAGCCTTCATCTTGGAAATCCCATATGCGAAATTTTTCAAGGCATTCTTGGCAGCCAGATGTCTGACATTTGAACATGCTTTGGGGCACCCCCTGTTTGGAGCTAGATATCTGCTACCAAGCCTTGTCCAGGTTTCCACATGGGGGTTTAGGGTTTAGATGGGTGTCGTGTCTAGGGCTGTAGGGACTAAGAAATTCTGGGCTGTGGGGTTCAAGTGCCTGGCTTCCAACCTTACACCTTGGGCCCTGCCCTGTTGCAGTAGCTGTCCTTGAAGGGGTCTTATTAAGCCAGATATGTATATCGCATTCATTTGGGAATTTCTCAACAGGCGATCTCCAGTTTAGTTTGGAGCGATGTTTGCGCCAAAGCCTGCTGAACCCAAGATGCAGAAGCCCGAAAGCGAATAAGCTGAACTGCATATAATATATCCTAAATCCTCTTTTTGAGCTGGGCTATGCAAATGTTGAAGCCCTCTATGCCAAGACCCTGGGAGGATCTAGCAAGTAGAGCAGCCAACATGTTACCCTCTGCGTTACCCTCTGCTATTGGGGAATATTTAGGAGCTTTAATGAAGGTCCACCTTGAGCCCCAAACCAGAGGTAGGTTTGACAATAATTTTCAATTTCTATCGCCCTTTATACCTAATAATCCCTATAACGCTATAAGAACCTTTCTTGACATGGTTCCCAAACCTACCCTAGTACCCTAAACCCTACCCTATCAGGATACCCCAAGCCCTAAACGCTAAACTCCTAACTCTAACACCCTAGACCCCTAAACCTAAGCCCCAAATCCTAAACTAATCCTGAACCCCTAATCTTAAACCCTAAAGCCCTAATCCTAAGTCCTAAACCCCAAGCCCGAAACCCTAAAACCCCACTCCCTGGGAGGCGCCGGCTTCCTATGCTGCAAGGAGATGTCGCATGGGTCGAAGGAGCTTTATCTTGGCCCTCCTGGTTGCGGTTTAGGTTTTAGAGTTTAAGGTTTAGGGTCGGTTGTTAGTGGTGAGAAGAAATGGACAGGAAGATAAGACTTACTATGCAGGGTGGGGTGGAGGGTTTCAGGCATGAAGAAGGGAAAAGAAGACGTAAGCGGTTACTTGGTTATTATAGGGGTCCGGGGGTCCATTGTGTGTTCACAACCAACTAGCCAGCTTAACTGTTCAACCTCTGAGTGCTCCATGCACGAAACAGTGAGAAAGTAGGTGGGGTTGAGATGGGGTTAGGAATGTGTTGGGGTAAGAGCGGTGTGGTGTAGACATGTGGAAAGGTAGGAAGTTGTCCGTTCATGAGCATTATACTATCATCACTTCCTACGGCCCCGGAGGCGCAAGCTGTTAAGCCTGCAACATACCAGCGGTGAATTCTGCGTTTGCATATTGTCGGTCCGTATTGGGAAAGAATCATCGAGGGCATCCTTGCTGGGGTCCATGGCTTTTCAATTTGGATTGCGTTCTGTCCCCTGCTTGAGTAAAAGGTCAGCAGGTTTCTTCTCGGATGACTTGCTTGCTTCTGCCATTCCAGTGTATCACTTTCCTGGGCTTTTTTTTTAAAACCATTTTGTAAGTTTGTCAGAATTTCTGAGGAAGGAACGGTGACTATGCCAGGTTGGGTGTGCATAATTTTAGGTACTCTTTTCCCATCACCAAAGTGCAAGACCACTTTTCTCAGAGTTGCGACGTTCAAACGAAGATGTGTAGGAGGACACCATCACCACTCAGCTTTGAAACCGTAGGCCCTCAGTGCCCCAAACCTGTAGAAACCGCAAAGCATTGAATCTGGCAATAAAAAACAATGTGGCCTGGAAAGATGTGGAGGAGCATATCAGTGACGCCAAGCGGCGGAAAGAGAAGGAGGCGTGTTGGGGTTCAGGGCGGTTTGTTTCTTTGTGCCAATATTCTCCAGGACTCCTCAAACCGATTCGACCATGGGCTGCGGGCTTTTCTTGTAGAAGATTGTTGGGCCCGGCCAAGGGCCTGGGAGCTGTTGATGGTTGTGGGGTATAGACAGGGATCCCATGTGTTTGGACCTACCCATGCATTTTCGCCAAGAAACTTGGGGTCCTTCATAGTCCGAAATGACGGGCCCCACAATCAAAACACATCTTACGGGGCCTAACCATCATTACCCCGGATCCTGAACAAGCGGGCCCCAAAAGACATAATAGCAGACTCCAGGGTTACAAGAGGTCCAACATTACCTGCAACTAAATTACAAGCTCCCATGCCACGCTCCAACCCTAAAACCCTATGTAGGGCTGTATAGGGGTTATACAGCAATACGGGGTCGTATAGGGATATATAGGGTTTAGGCAACCTTTACGTACTTTAAGCCCAAAGCCAAAACTCTTAATCGCTGTGTTCACACGCTCAAACGCAAAACTCAGAACCTAGAAACCTCAAACCCTAAGCCGTAAAACCCCAAACCCTTTGACCCTGGAACCAACAGCCGCTCAAATGCGAGGAGCGGCGCAAGCGGCGCGAAGCGAAGCAGCGAGATCGCAGGGCTCCCAAGTCTCCGTTTCGTTTTCAAGGAATTATGGGGATATGTACGGCTATATAGGGGTTATATAAGGTGATATGGGGATAAATAGGGTTTAGGGTTTCCCTGAACTAGGGCGACCATCTCGGGGGTACTTAAGATGAGGATCATATTTTGGGGCCTATATTAGGGCCGTATAGGGTTATATACAGAAACTGTAGGCACATGCACAGCCTAAGGGTTTGCGATGCTGCTTTGTGGGGCTCTCGGTAGTCTGGATTGCACTATAGGGCTCTATATTGGGGTTACTTATAGAAACCCCCATGTAGGCGAGAATGTAGTGGCCTAAAAGATTACTCATATCATGCTCCTAGCTTCCTTGCAGAGTACCTCAAGCAGACCTCAGCATGATTCTCGTAATTGCTCACCCGGGAAGCCTTAGCAGACCTTGCGAATGAAGATTTTCTACAAATATTCCGATGTTTTTTACGAGGTTCTGTATTGAGGGTTCCATCTTCTGCAGTGGATCCTCCCTGCCCTCAGGGATTGTACAACTCCTTCCTGCCATGATTTCAAGTCCCCAAACCTTTACAAAATGGGCTGAAGGGTTGAGGTTCAGAGATTTAGGGTTTGGGTGGTCCCAGAACCTTGGCTCTAAGGACTTTTGGAGGGACCCCTAATAGGGACCCTTGTAGCTTATGGGGATTGATATGGGGACATCCTGGGGATATAGGGGTTATATAATGATTATATAAGGGTTATATATGGTAATGGGATTAAGGGTCCTTGGCTCCCGCTACCGTCAGCCCTAGGCCCAAGACCTTCAGCATAAAGAAATCAAAGCTGCAGTAGGTGACGATCGGCGGAAGCAGCGGCAGGAGAAGGAGGTCGAAGATCTTGGCAGGGCCAAGGACGGCACTGATGTTGTGGGACGTTGAATGTTTGGGATTGGGTGTTGCTGTATGTACGGCTTTCACGAATTTAAGGTGAATCTGGGCTTGGTTGGTGGCTCTTTGGGGATTTCCGGTGCGTTGGGTTTGGTCTGTGGTGGTGAATTTCATTGTTTGGGGTTCTAGGGCTCGGGGTTGTAGCGTGTGTTGTACCATCTTGCTTCCTAACCCCCAAATCCATGGAACAATTCAAAATCGTTTTGCCTGGAAGGCTTCTAAACATCCCGATTTTCCTCGTGCCCTAAAAAACCCTGATAATTCCCGTGAAGTCCATCTATAAAGGTATAAACACAAGAAAGTACACCCCCAAACCCTGTTCTTGTATTGGGTTATATATATACAAATTAGATTTTGGAAGCGTATGCAATTGTTGGGTACTGGGTCCCTGGGGGCTTAGGGTAAGTTGAGCGTCACACAGGGAACCGATGGCAACTGCATTGTAGTGATCGGTCTAAAAGATGCAGAAGGTAGGCAGGAAGTCCCAAAGCTGCCAAGACCCTGAAGCTTGAGCCGGAGGCCCCCTACACTGTCAGCCAGCAGAACCTAAATCCGAAAACTTACAAGTCACAAATGGCCCGATGACTTGCTGAAGGACATGCCGTTCCATTTTCTGGGGGCATATCCCCTCCTTGGACTTCCCCAAGAGTTCTTTGAGGCTTTTTGTAGGGCCCTTTGATAAGAGGATCCCCATTGAGACACATCCACTTGCCAAGCCCTAAACCATGAACCCTACGCCTGCCCATAGGGGGCCGTGGTGGGGAAATTCAAGATTCTCATATTTGCGGGGCATAGGCGGGGTAATCAGATCTTCTGGCATGGACCATGCCAGACCTTTGATGTGGGCTTCCTTCTCTCAGGGCTTCCACGCATGATCCCTAAACCCTAAACTCTAAACCCTCACCCTAAACCCTAAACCTTAAACCCTAAAACCCTAAACCCTAAACCTTAAACCCTAAAACCCTAAACCCTAAACCTTAAACCCTAAAACCCTAAACCCTGAAAATGCTTGTGCCAGGCTGCGCCCCACGAGGCTGAGACCGAGCATAACGCGGATTACTTGAGGAGGAGGTGGGCCGCATAAGCCAGGTTTGAGGGTTTAGGGATCAGGGTTTAGGAATTAGGGGTGAGGGATCAGGGTTTAGGGGTTAGGGGTTAGGGTTTAGGGATCAGGGTTTAGGGTTTCGGGTTTAGGGTTCAGGGATGGTCTATAGTCCCCCTTCAGTAGATAGAATATTCTATCTACTTAAGGGGGACTATAGGGTTTAGGCCGTGAAGGGCAGAACAGGGCTTACAGCAGTGATTTGTGGAGGTTCTTGTCCGGACTTCGTTAGTGTAGCTGTGTTACGATCTGAAACGCTGAGGCGCCACGCCGCTAAGCTACGCTAAGCTCGAGTCTCTGAACCCCTAAGCCAAACTTAAATTACGCAGCCTTAAACCTGAAAAAACCCAAACACCATGAGGATATTCGGGACTTTCATTGCAAAAACTGTGGAATTAAGGGTGTGGCAATGATGAACACGTGCATCTACTCTGTGTTTTCTCAACTGAAAGGCCCCACAGCGGGCCTACTCACCACAGCCGTGGTTTTCAATCACGTACGGAGGCGTATAATTAAGCTTGGAAGTCAGATAAAACGCATACATGAGCCATATCTAAACTCCTGAAATGGGGTTATATAAGGGATGTTATAGAGGACGGCTGCTATAGGGCCTATAGGGTTATTGCGGGGGATACTAGGAAGTTAGACTATGACGCATATGCTCCAGGCAAAACAGCAGAATCTGTAGCTCCCCATCGATTTGCATATCCGCCCCTGAAAATCTGAAGCCCTGAGGCTTCAAACCCAATCCTATTCCCTCAATCACAACCACGAAGCCAGAACGAAGCCCTCAAGAGGGTCAATCTCCTAACACATCCTGTGAATATGTAGACCTTCCAAGTATGGATGATTGCCTATATAGCCAACATATTTGCTGAAAGGGACCCTATAAGCCTCGTTTCAGCGTACTTGGAGGGTTGAGGTTCGCTTTGCTCTGAGCATTCCTAGACAGGAGCAGCAGTCGCCTTCTCGACGATGACAGCGAATACTCCGGCGAGAGTGCCCGGAGTGGCTGCCTGGCCTGAACTAGAGTCTACTT
Organism: Symbiodinium pilosum; assembly: GCA_905231905.1. Taxonomy (NCBI): domain Eukaryota; class Dinophyceae; order Suessiales; family Symbiodiniaceae; genus Symbiodinium; species Symbiodinium pilosum. The sequence continues at coordinate 43,407 of CAJNIZ010044902.1, forward strand.
GGGCTCGGGGTTTAGGGGGAAGTTTTTGAGCGAGTTCAATCCGAATGTAGTTCCAGTTGGGGCCATCCAACTAGACTCACATCAGGAGCCTCTCAATTGAGATATAAGTGCAGTTCTAGGTAGCGTATAATCACGTGGGACCTCCAATTAGTTTTGGGGTTCTGGTACAAGACGGGTTTAGGATTGCATGGGTATGTTGTGTATACTGTATACTATTTCAAGGCGGGCGTCGGGAAATCAAGCTAGCATAGTTTGACCCAAGCCTCCACCCCACTCTAGGCCACGAACCTCGGAATACCTTCAATCTGCGGGATTAGCTCCACCACACATGCCGCGGTCGTGAGTGGCGAGGAAGATGGAGGATTTCACAGTGATTTCTTAATATTTGCGTTACAAGGTAGCGGAGTATCCGCAAATATCGATGGACTCAGGGAAGTCTGCCTTAAGAGCTGAGTTCCCCTCCCGTAAATCAACATGGAACCTACATACCATAGTAGTTTCCATTTTCTTTTCCATTCTCCCAATATAACCCCTATATAACCCAATTAGGGGGCCTACATAGACTACTGTCCTTTGAAAGGGGTGGCAGTGGGGAGTTCTATGATGGGGCTCGCCATTCACAACTGGACATGGCCCGGAACCCTGCATCTTTGAGACCCCAACCTGCAAACCCAGAACATTCCCGAACCTTCCAGCCCAAATGAGCTCTAGTCTAAACTCCCTAAAAGGGGTTATACAGGGGATTCTTAAGGGGACTACTATAAGGGGTGTTAAGGGGGACACTAGGAGTTTAGACTATAGCCAAATGACCTTTGGATCCTAACCTTGGCTACAAAGAACTGCGAGACAAACATGTCGAGAAGAGGCAATCAAACTGGAGGCCGGCATTCGGATGTATTATGAAAGGTACGAGGTTTTTATTGGCCGGGTTCTCTTTTGAGGGATCTTCATGTTTATATGCTTGTCGGAGTCTTTGTGGACGGTCACAGGACGCGAGCTGCGTCCTTTGCTGCAGGATTCAATGATTTATCAGAAGGGTCAGGTTCAGGGCTTATCGAGTGCTAAGCTGCTAAGACCAGGCCACATGGTTCATGTCCTTGCCGCAGTTTTAACTTACAGCCGACCAAAACCGGCCCGAAAGATAGACCATCTTGGTACCATGAATTAACATACTTCCCAGGACTTTAAGGACTTTAGGTGGCGCAAGACTTCCTGCGTCAACAGTATGAGCCCTTCCAGCCAAATCCCACCGCATTTCCATGAAATATGGTCGGAGTCCTGCGGGACTCAGGTTCCATAAGAATATCAAGCTGCGCTGCAGCCTGGAAATCCCGCACAAGTTGTTACCGCTGAGAAAAGGTAGCAGGAGACAGGTATGTAAACCTTTAAGCAAGCCGGCACAACCTTCAGCCCCTAGATCTACAGAGAGCCATAAGCTGGTGGGCAGCAGATTCTGGGTTGCTGTTGAGGAGCTTTGCTCAAAATACTGTAATCAGGAAACCCCCTTATTTAGTAATTCAGTTCGTTCACAGGAACCCAGGATTTGGCTGGCGATTTCTGGCATTTATCCACCAGCAGGTTCCGTGACACATTCCACCGGGGGCTGCATAACAAACAGCTTTTATGTAGATTATCATTCAATAGAAAATCTTTCCTGGTATAAGGGCAAGACCATAGGAAAATCTAGAAATAACCTGTGGGAATCATCTGCGGACTTGACGCCCTACACAGTTCAATTCTAAGTCTAAGCATCCCTAAGCCACTGCACCTCCCTAAGCTCAACACCTTACCCTCCCACAGAACAAAACGAAGCCCCGAAAGGGTACGGTCAACGTCCAAGGGGGCTTTCTGGGTTCAATGTTGACTTGGGGCATCCTACCACAGAATGCCTGAAGATATCCCATCAACTCCGTAGCGTACTCTTACACACCATCCCTAAAGGAACACCCCGAAACCCAAGCTTAAAAAAGGCTTGTCTCGTGCTTCTTCTTTCGATGCTTGGCTACAATCCTCGACCGGGCCATGATTTTATGCGAGGGGTTTAGGGTTTAGGGTTTAGGATTTAGGGTTTGGGGTTTAGGATTTCTACTGTTACTGTACCAGTGCTATTGCTTCTCGTATTCCTTGTATTTTGACTCGCGCTTCCTATTCAGACTGTTACCACTAGGGTTTCGGGTTGTGGGATTTTGAGAGATTAGGCTCAATTAAGGGCATGGGATCGGTGAGCCCTCGAGTCTTCAACCTCACTGAAAGGTACGCCCAACTGGTGATGCTAAAGGAAACCTTAGTGCACAGGCAATGACCAACATGATGGTTCTAGTTTCCTTGTCTAATCATAGTATAGGACACTTCAAACAGATCTCAAAAGGGTATTGGCAATCAATTAAACCCCTACCATATAAGAGTCTCTGAGCTAGTGACGAGCAGCTAGTGTGGTTCTCTGGCTTCCCATGTCCTATGACGTTCTCCGTCAATGATATGTGCAGCCTTCGTGTCAGGGTCCCTGCTTTAGCGTCTGGACTTCTGGACTTGGGGCTGCTGATAGACTTGTGAGTTAGGGTTTAGGGCTCAGGGTTTGGGGGTTTAGGGCTTAGGGTTTGGGGTGTAGGGGTTTAGGGCAGGGCTTGGAAGTACACATACTGAATTCTGGAGACTACACTTGTTTTTGGGGGGCAGCCTACAGGGGACTCTTCTGCTTGCATTTCCGGAACGACACTCCGAAATCAGGACCTTGCTGATCATCTTATGCAAGCATAATATTCATTGCTGAATTGTATAAGCGCCAAAGACGGGTTTGGGGTGTAGGGTTGGCGTCAGGGTGGAGCCAGCTGAAGCCCCAGCCGTGTGTCGTGGTTGCCGGCATTTTATCCAAGCCTGTGCTCAAAAGGGTTGGGAGTCAGGGCTGTAGTTCTTCGGGAAGTCATTAAGGCCTGAACATGCGGGACTACTTGTTATTTACAGAAAGCAAGGGATGAGTTTACAGGAGCAGGCATGCATAACCGGAAACCGTTAAAATCCCCCAACCCTTAAGCTCCTAAATTTTCGTGATGAAATCTCTGGGCCCTTCATCTCTTAAGGGCCCCCAGACTCCCCCCTCAAAAGAGTAGTGGACCACACCATGAAAAGCTGCCTAAACCCTAAAATCCAATCCATTTCCAGCGAGGCTTCCTCCTACGCTTCCTCCTACGTCTCGACGCAGTCTGCAGAGCCTCGCAGAAGTCGGCGAAGTCAGGCGGATGATGCCCAAACGGTCTAGGTACCTGTACTATGCTGGGTTTTAGGTTGAGGGGTTAGGGTTCAGGATTTCGGGTTGCCCTAAACAGGTACTTGGGAGCTAGGAAGGGTTGAGGGTTTTGGGTTTCAGGTTTAGGGTTCAGCGTTTCGGGTTGGTCTGGAAAGGTACATTGGAGACAAAGTTTATAGTACATAGGTATCTGGAGCGTTGTCAACTTCCGCAGGGTTCGAAGGATCTGCCCATGCGGCGGTCCCCCAAAAACAAGTACACGTCTTGTTTTGGGATTCCTTTGCAGAGAGATCCGAAAAAACTTCTGGCGTCATGAGTAGGCCCAACTTTCAAGAAACTCTCGTGCAATGCAGAACAAACTGAACAGCATATGGCAAAACTCCTTGAGTCGCTAGGCCACCTTTTCCTTCCTGCAAAAAGTACGGTTTTTGGAGAGGCCAGGGAAACTTGCGGGGACCGGAAGCTTCAGGGGAGGTTACACTCCGCAGCATTGCAAAATAACTAACATTGAACTTGAAGAGGGACCGTACAAAGACGAGCTTTCTTGAAGGGAGCTCGAATGGGGTTCCAGGGTGGGTTTTGGGGAAGCAGAAGAATAGCGCATCACCAACCTAATCCTAGCACCGGATTAATTTGGGGGTGGCCCGCCCCCCCGCCCCCCTGCCAGAATAAGAAATGGAAGGCGCCAGATTAAAAGAATGATTGGGGTTCCTGGAATTCAATTAAAAAAGAATAGGAATGCATTCCCGCGTCATCGGGGCTCTTGGACCTCTACCAATTAAAAAATGAGTAGGAATGCATTGAATATCT
>CAJNIZ010044903.1:8482-22425 GCA_905231905.1 Symbiodinium pilosum
GTTCCTTAGCAGCAACCCAGGCAGGTAGGCTGCGCTTCCGATGACGAGAGCTTTCGGAACAGGACCGAGAGCCAACACAAGGTCATCCTCCTGGTGCGATTTGGTGGTCTCTCAAAATAAGGGGACCCCAATGTAGACCCCAAAATCCTGTACCCCTGATTGATAAGGACCCCAACAAGATACCCCTGATCTTGGGAAACCCCTAGGTCAACCCTGAGGCTCAAAGCCCTACTAAAAGATATTCTACAGCCATAGACCTCGAGACCTTGACTGATCTAAGGTTATTACCATGGACCCCTAGCATGGGCCCTCAGCCTGGGATCCTTGTATACCTACTATATACCCTTTTAGTACCCTTAGAACCGATCTGGGTCTTTCTCAAAAAGGGGTCCGCGGTACCTCCTGCATCCATCATGACAAGTTTTGCAGAGTTCTCAGGGCTTGAATGTGCTCGTCGAAGTGCGCTGTAGTAGTCACCCTATTGTCTAGCTGTACAAAAGCTGATTTATCTTACTTCTTAGTATGGAATAAGGGAATACTATCCCTGTATGATATATTCCAATATTCCCTACTAACCCCAAACTCTGTGCAAGGATGACACGCGCAAATCAAGAAGTGTACCAACAAAAAGAAGGCAAAACCCTCTCTCTCTCTCTCTATCTCTCTCTCTCTCTCTATCTCTCTCTCTCTCTCGCTCTCTCTCCCTCCCTCCCATATATACACACATATTATTTACCATATCCCCCATGAAGAACCAGTAAGATAGGTTTTGGCAAGGTGGAGCTGACAAGAATCTTGAACTACGCGGGCTTAGGGGGAGACAAGGTTGAGGGCTTAAGGTGACATCTATTCCAACGAGTTCAAGTCCTTCTAGTAGGGACCCCTCAGAGAGGGAGTCTTGCTTCGTGGAGATACCTTCATAGAACCCTATGTACGCATAAATGCGTACGATGATGTTCCCCCTGTATTTTGGTAAATTTTCTATATCGGGGGGGTCCCTTGACTTATCAAAAAAGCAATCTACACTGTTTCGTCCCAACGGTGCCGTTTCGAAACAGAGGTTCAGATACTGAACCCTCATACCTTGGAATCATCCAGCCGTTTAACTCTTAAACCATCGAGCCATTCAAGAATCATACCCAAGGTTTTTCCCATATGGAAACCTGTTAAACCATGAAACCGATACTCCTCCGACATGTGCCCAAGACGATTGGTTTAGTGGTCTGATGCATTAATGGATTAATGGTTTAATACGTTCGTGGATTAGTGGTTTCGAGGCCTGAGGGTTTGTATAGAAAGGTAAAGAATGTGCAATGAATGTTGCTCCTTGTATTGCTTTTACTGGCAGTCTTTCTTAGGGAGAAAGCTAATTCTAGAGGATGCCAACTTTAGCCTTTGAGGATGTGATGAACCATGAATTAGGAACAGTCATTTGAGTAGTATTTTTGTTGGGGATGGGTACCCAATATAGAGTAAGATTACATCCTCCTTCTGGGGTATAGTCTTTTACATAAGGAATATTATCTTGCTAGGTTCAACCACCAAAAACAAACGCTACTCATTTGGGGTTTTGGGTTCAGGGTTGAGGTCATTTAGGGTGTAGGGTTATAAGGGATAATCCGGAGGTTTTCAATGTTGGAAGATCTTTGAAAGGGCAAGACCACTTTTCAAAAAAGGGGAAGATGACGTCTGAAGGGCACCAGCTAGGGGATGATGAGGATCAGGGCGAGGAAGCAGGCAAAATGACGAGTTTATATGATTCCCTGGTTTTTATAAAGAACATATGTCACAACGGGGCCAAGGGCAGCTCCTCCTTGAACTAGGGCCTTCCTTTGCTTTCTAAGTTCTATTGTCGCTGTATGGTTTTTATCAGGGCTTCTATTTATAGAACAGAACCCAAAGGGAATGTGATTTGGATTCGGAGTTTCCTTGGTTTGCTGGGTTATCCTTCGTTCCAGAAGGCCGTTTTAAGAATTGATCAAAGAACAGGAAATCTGACTAAAATTGAGGGTTCCTTTAGCCTTATTAGAAGAGGTTTGATTTTGTACTAGAACCGCAATAATCAAAGCCCTCGTTCTTAGGGGAAGGAAGGGCTTGCGCATACTGGTAGCTGTAGTTTGTTGCTGAGCCATGCGGCTTGCTGGGAAATATTGAGAACATACGAAATATATAGGTAAACTAAGTACATTAACTTATGGGAAACTTTGCACACATTATACGTATATATAAAAGTACTTTCAGACCATTTGGAATGCTTAGGATATTGAGCATGAGGTAGATTGTGATAGTATTCATTCGTCAAAAACTTGTATCGTCGGAACCTTGAAAAGACCAAGATCAAGACGCATCAGAACTGAAGATCTAAAGACTATAGGACAAAAAGACGGGTAGGAAATGCAAAGAAGATAATAATATGACACAACTCAGAACGCCGAGGATACCGGGGAATTCAGGACCATGGAAAATCAGGAGTATGGTGCATGTTGCTTTCTTGTGACAACAAGGCAAAGCATTCGAGCAAACAAGAAAAATCGTGTACATTTCCGAGGAACTGTAGTCGTATCAACAATCGTCGCAGTGTTTCAAACACTTGGAAATGTTGTGCTTATGAGGCATATGGGGACTCTGAAGCAGGAGGGCGTTTTGAAACACTGTTGTCAGACCATGCAACCAATTAACCAATGGTTTGGGCTCAAGTGGGAGGAGTATTGGATCAATGGTTGCATGAGCTTGCATATGGCCTTAGGGCTAAGGGTTTAGAGGATTCGAAGTTTCGAAACATTTGGAACCATTAAGCCATTAAGCTTGTAATCCAGTAAGCCATGTATCCATCAGGCCATTAAACAAATGGTTTTGGGCCCATGCTGGGGAGGAACGGTTCATTGGCTCAATGGTTTGCATATGGAAGAAACATTGGTTGAATAGCTTAAGAAGTTGAACGGTTGAAGGGATTAACGGTTTAATCCTTTAATGGTTATAACATCTAAGGGTTAGTATCTGAAAATTTGCTTGGAAACAGTAAGGGGGCCTAGGATTCTGCGAATCAAAGGCAACGAAATGAGGTGGATACCCTCTCATCCAGTTATTTGCATATGTATTTACATTTACGACGGCGGCGGCGGCGACAATGACTACTACTACTACTACTACTACCACTACCACTACCACTACCACTACCACTACCACCAATACTACTACTACTACTACTACTACTACTACGGTCCTACCTTTCTACCTGCCCCTATATGACCTCTACAAGCCCAGTTGAAGGCATCTAAACCTTGCAGGATGCATGCGGGCTTGGAGCTTCGCACAACGACCCAGCAGTACACGTGGATGCGCTGGGAGGGCAACTGGGTTGCTGTTAAGGACCTTAAATTAAGTCACCCCCTTATGAGTTTTTAGCAAATAAGAGTGCTACCTGATTAACCCTGAATCCTAAACCCTTTGTTGTCTCTAGACTGTCATGCTTTGAGTGGAGGTTGAGTGACGTAGCCTGCTTGCTCCTTGGTAGCCTACTGATTGACCTGTACTGACCCCTGGTCAAGAGTATTGGGGACTTGACTGGATTTCTTTTGCCGTGCCTGCACTGCTGTGCGATGCGCGTGTCTAAACCCCAAAAGAGTTGTAAAAAAACCTAAACCAGGCGCTGCAACAAAAACTAGACCGTATATACCCCCATTCTAGTGGCTTAGGTTCAATTCTGAACAGCAACCCAGGCAAGCCCAGAGCCGTGCTGCTCGTGGCGAAACAAGGCCTTAGGAGAGATTGGGGGCCCCTTCAAAGGGCATACGGGGTTTTAGGGTTTAGGGTCTTGGGGGTGTAGAGTTTTACGGGTTTGGGGGTTTAAGTTTAGGGGTCAGTCGCTTAAGTCCGAGTTACAACAAGGGTTCAGGGGTATAGTCTAAGAATTAGGGATCTCGATTCTACCCCAAAAATCAGAATCAAATGGATGGGTTGTGGTTCAAATAAGGATCAGGGTTTCCTAAAAGTAGGGGCTGCTGGAGTTTCTATACACAGGAGTATGCTGTTTTGAAAAATCAAGGGGGAACACCTGTTCTCGGCAAGATCCAGAATTTTCAGGCTACAGGTGCTTAAGCGGCAATCTGCCTCGAGTATGCATCATGTTCCCTACATGGGCCGGCATAAGTGTTTCCAGACATTGAGGGTACCTTATGGGGGGTCTCTACGAGAAGAGTTATAGTAGTTCAGGGTCTATATTGCTGTCTCGTACCATTCTTGCGAACCTTTTTTTATACCCAACGAAAGTATCCGTATTCGCTCCCGATGTTTCAACTGAAGCAGCATCAAGTCAAGTGATTTCCGACCTGTCTCTTGTCTTGCAGGTGACCGCGAGGTGACTCGCAAGCTGAGAGACATAGCCTCCTGGATAGATTCCCAAGGCCTGCGACATGAGGGATGGCTATGATGCATGTCAGGCCATGCACCTGGCTTTCTTGGTTGCCAGGTGTTTACGTTGTCCTGGAGCCGGAGCTATGGGATGAAGTGCAGGGCAGGAGTCCCGGGCTGAAGCCAGAGCCTTCACCGCGCAAAGTCTGCTGGTGTGCTGGCCCCTGTGACTGCCGTAGACTCGTCAGTAAAGTGAAGCGGCAAGAGACGCCCACTGCCACTCCAAAGTGGCAGTGGGGCAGTCCTGATGGGCTTCCGCCCGGCTTTGCCCAGCGCTGTCGCACTTGGACCCCTTACCAGGACAAGTTAGAGGAGCACATTGACTTAGTGATTTCGCTGGGAGGTGACGGAACTCTTTGTTGGACTTCGGGCCTGTTTGCCGGTGCAATGCCGCCAGTTATTGCTTTTGCTGCTGGATCCCTGGGTTTTCTAACTCCTTTCCCGCTTTCCGACTGGATGAGCGTGCTGATGCCCATTCTGGGCTCCAAGAGCGAGGCCGGGCATGAGCAATCCACATTACATAGTAGTTTCCATTTTCTTTTCCATTATTCCGTTATTCCTATATAATCCCTGTATTCCCCCAATATTACTATATAGCCCCTATATTAGTATGTCTTACGGTTGTGATCTTGCCTCAGTTGCTGTGAGGGCGTGTGACAACTCGGCACTGATATAGCAAGGTGGCACCGGCGCTGCAGCTGGTTTGCAGGATGCGGTTCCAGATGCGGCTGTCACGGCACGAGGAGGACCAGCAACCAGCGTTTGGTGTGCTGTGTTTACTGACTTAATTCTTGTGGTAAGAGCAACAATGTAATAGTAGTAATAATAGTAACGACAACAATAGCTGCGACAATTTAATTCTGGAGCTGGCAGGATGATGCAACGACATCACCAGCCATTCCTGTTCAATCCATGAATGAGGCAGGCCAGAGAAGCAGTTCTGGCGACGGCGAATGCAAGCAATTCCATGGTGAGGTGTTAGTGCACAGAGGGGCCTCTCCCCACCTGGTCAAGCTCGATGTGTGTGTCAGAGCCTGACGGCTGTTGGTGCGAGCGAGCCCATACCTGTGACTTTTGTGCTTTCACCGGGGTTCTAGGAGTTCTACACAGCTTCAGGCATAGACCCTGCCCGTCTGAAGGTAAACGACAAGAGCGTGACGATGGTGCAAGGAGATGGCCTCATCATCGCGACGCCCACTGGAAGTACGGCATATTCCCTAGCAGCGGGAGGGTCCATGATGCACCCTGCAGTGCCTGGCATCATCCTTACTCCTGTCTGCCATGCCCTGAGTCTGAACCGCTTGTTCCATGAACGGTGTGTGCTCCGGTGCTTCTGCTATGAGTAAGAAGAGCTGCGCCCTGCTTGAGGTCCACATTCCTTGTCCTTCCGACCAGTGGTGCTGCCCGACAGTGCCGCCTGAGCCTCAGCCAAGGTTCAAACATGAAGAAGGTTCATTGTTCAAAAGGGTTTTATGTGGACTTACCGTACCACCCTCGCACGGACGTGAGCAAATACAGAGTAAGAAGCAATTTACAGGGCACTAGGGATCTTGCAAGGGATCGGTCTGATGCACGCCCGCAAGCATGAAGGGACATCATGTTGCCCTGAGGTTGTCAAAGTGCGAGTGCCCACAAGCGCTCGGACCTCGCGTGTCATGGTGGCCGTTGATGGCAAGGCGTTGAGGGTAGTCTTGCCATGGTTCCGGACGCTTTCATGTTTCTGTGCGAAGCTTGTGGTTTGTTTCCCCAGCATGCAGGATCGCATCGAGCTGAAGCGTGGCGACTCAATAGAGGTTGCAGTTTCACCGTATCCATTGCCGACAATCTGCAGATCCTCCGCCACTTAGCACAACTGCATTCAGTTGCCATCCATGCTTTGTTTCTTCACAGCCCTTGCTTTTCAGGTCACGAAGGACTGGTTCAGATCTGTCAATGAAGCGCTTCAGTGGAACCTGCGGCTAGTGCCTTGCCATATGGTACAGGGTTCTGCTGCCATTTGTTCGGGGAGGTCGTCCAAGGCCTTTGCCCTTTGGGAGCTCAGGAGCAGAAAGCAATCAATAAGAGCTGAGCCGCATCAGATATATTTTGCTGTTGATTCGTTGTAGGATTTATCAGGTGACCCGGTGCATGATGGCAATGGCCAACATGTTCACCTACTCACTTCAAAGCCAGGAGGCGGTAATTTGATTTTCCGTGGAGTTCAGGCTTCACATGTCCAAATGCCGTAGTGTTGGCAGTGCTGGTGGGGGAGAGCTGTTGAGAGCGCCTCATGCAGCTGCTGCTTGTGCTTTTGGGGAATTCAAAAATCTGAAGGTCCTCACATAGTTACTCTTTTGCCATGTTTTCCTGGTGGTCAGGACCTCTAGACTGCATATACGAATTATATTGGGATAATATGGAGAATATTGGGGTTCTATTGGGGTTCTATAGGGATAATAGAAAATAGAATGGAAACTAGCGGGTAAGGATTTGGGCCACAACGCTTTCATCTGGCAGCGTGCTGAACCACATGCTTCTCTGTAGGCTGCCAAATAGATCCAGCCAATCAAATTGCCGCATTCCCAGCCATGAAAAGCCAACATCATGCACAGCGGCTGAGTTGTTTGTCTTTGTCTGAGCTATCTGTGACACTCAGCCTGACTTCCTTATCTTCCTGCAGCAAGCTGGCTGTTAGCCTGATGTGTGACAAGGTTGCCCAGGTTGAAACATGACAGGCTGTTGTGGCTGCATTCAAAGTAAGATGACCAGACTTCAGCGAATGCCTTTATCTTCGATTGCTGATATGGGTTTTGGGATTTGTGTGCGGCTAAACATCGACGTGGTGAGTGCTTTTTCCTGCAAGGTTGGCACCATCTGGCACATAAAGCAATGCAACATGGGTAGGACCAGGACGGCAAGGCCCAACCCATGAGCTCAACCCTTCAGTACTTCAGAGCCTAGCTCTCTCAGACAGTTGAGGCTTTACCCAGTCCAGTATGTGCTTAAAGGGGTCCAATGCTCTAGAGCTTCTGCGCCCTTGCGCGGCCCTTCCCACAATTGCCTGCCATGCTCCGCTCTTCTGAGAGCTATGTGGGTGCTGCTCTTACCTTGACATGAATGTGCATGAAGAGGTTGCTGTGCATATTCGGCAATGCCTCGTACTTCTAAGCCTTTTCGCTGGCAGCTTGTAAGACCTTGCTGATTTCTTCCTTCTCTCTCTTTTTTTTTCCATTTTTTTTTCTCTCTCTCTCTCTCCCTCCGTTCCTCCCTCTTGCTCGCATTCTTCGCATGTTAAAGCTTCCTTACTTGCTGTTTATGCTGAAGGCTCGACGCCTTGGCGTGCCCCATCTTTGGCCGTCTCGGGTGAAGGTGTCGAATGCCAGATTTCCATCTCCCTCCCAGTTGAGCGTGTGTATCACTAAGCTCATGCGCCCGTGATGGAAGAGGTCTTCTTCTTGGCGATTCTAACATCTGTCTTCAACTTCAGTGTGTTCCAATATCTGCACAATGCCTCGGCCTGAATGGCTGCGGTCCGCGTCTGCTGCATGAGCCATAGTCTAAAGTCTGATGGGGGGGTTATACAGGGGACCACTATAGGGTTTTTAAAGGGGGCGACTAGGAGTTTAGACTATGGCTCACATGATGCGAAGCTGGATGCAAAGTCTCCTAGGCCAATGTCGCATACCTGAACTTGTCATCGCCATCTTACAATGAGATCGTGTGCAAGTTGCCTCGGGACACCATGGCCAAAAGGGTCAACTTGTTTCATCCCTTAGATGCAAAGTCTCGTGCTCACGTGACACACGTATGCTTGAGTCTGCAGGAGGAGTGTGCAAGCAATCCCGACCCAGCAAGCTGCACAGTGGACTTGGAGGATCGTCGCTTTTGGCGAGGCCCCTGCACAAATTCATGCCGCTTGGAAGGGGCATTTGCTGAGCACATCGTAGAAGATCTAGCAGCATCTGGAAGCGTTGATTGTTGTCGGCCGGCCTTGCTTGGCTTCAAGCACTCGCATGAAGCGTCCGCATGGCAAGCACTGCAATGGTCTCGGAAGCGCCTGTTTGGCTAAAGAGCCTTCACCGCCTGCGGGTTCTTCTATCCGAAGAATGCGACATCGTCAAGGGTCGCTTGCACAGCATCGTGCTAGTAAGACTTGTGTAGTACGACGTCAATTCGCTGGATGCGCAACATGCAAAAGATCACATGTATTTGGACTTGTTAGCGGTTGTGACTGCATACGTCTTTGGTTCTCAAGGTCTTTTAAGTAGCGATGAGCCAGAGATCGAGATTCCTGACCGCGAAGTCTCTAGCGACAGCGGCCTGCGGCAGAAGCAGTTGAAGCTCGTGCTGGCAGAAATGGGAAAATGCGAGGAAGCACGTGAAGTTGGGCTGCTTGCAGAGTCTGCAGTGGAGTTGGTCAACCTCTACGAGAAGCAGAGCCGTAGCATCCAACTTGACACCTCAGATGCGGGTGACGCATCAAAGGCTGAGCAGTGCAAAGCTCTAGATGCTCAGAAAGCAGCACTTCTGGCAGCGAGAATGGCCTTAAAGGACAGACGCTTGGTGGGTTGTATGGTAGTTTCCCCAAAATATGGGGACCCAGGTATAGACCCCCAAAATACAATAGTCCTTCTTAAAGGACAGACGCTTGGTGTTTGTTGGATAACGTAGACAGGCATGGATTTACGGTCTCTTGAGCAGCAGAATTAGCCATCCAGGCCGGCACTTTGCGCTTGAAATCGCAGGCTCTTTGTTTCTTTATGATCCCTGAGCTTCCGACGCCCAAGACTCATAGTGGGGTTATATAGGGTGATGATAATAGGGGCTCATACAAGGTTATATTGGGGTTATAGGGCAGTTTCCCAAAATAAGGGAACCCCAATATAGACCCCCAAAATACAATAGTCCTTCTTATAGGGACCCCACAAAATGGTACCACTAATTTTGGGAAACCCCCATGTAATGACTAAGGAGAGTGGGCTCTGGTTGAAGCCAAGCATCGCGCCCAGCAGCTGGAGGAGGAGCGTTTGCAGCAGGAGCCGAACCGTGGGCCTGTGTTTCCATGATGTCCCAGTTTCGCGTGCCCATATAGGCTTATGTAGGGTTATTTAGGTTTATATAGGGCTACATAGGATTATATAGGGCTATATAGGGTTAGATAGGGCTATACAGGTTTACGCAGGGTTTAGGGTACAGGGATATGAGCCCTCAGTAATAGAGAATGAAATAGAAAAGAACATGGACAATGAACTGGAAATTGTGGTTTTGTGGTGGTTTATAGATGCAAAAGGGCCCTCAACTTTCAGGTTTGTTGGCCAGACCGTATCCCAAAGGCTCCGCTCTTGAAATGTGGGCCTGTGAGAGCAGTGCAGATCCTAGAGCCTCCACTTGATCTGCCATGATCTGCCGTGCTCTGCCCCAGCAGACTGAAGTAAGAACTGCCCCAGCGGTCCCAGCCTCCAGCACCGCCGACAAACGTGACACCACATAAGTGACGGTTCGTGTCGGATACACTTCATTCAAATAGGTGACACTATCTGTCGCAGCGGTAGGACTACCGCATTCGGGCCTTGCAGACAGCGCTTGACAAGGCGTTGTCCTCGAGGAGTGTTCTCGAAAATTTCCTCTGCTACACTCCATCACTTTCCGCTGCAGGACAGAGGCCGAGAAACGCCACCTAGAAGCTTATTCCACAGCCGATGCTGAGGTAGGGACGGCAAGCCAGCAGTGGCACTGGCTCTGCTTGAACTTGAAACCCTAAACCCCACATGACCCCCATGTAACCCCTATAAAACCCCTATACATCCCTTATGTGGCTCCTATATAACCCCTAAACAACTGCTATATAACCCCTCGAAATCCTCTTCTCGTGGGCAGGCCGCGGAGCAGAGGGGCGAGCTGAGGAAGCGGCTTTCGGACGCCGAGGTCGCAAGAGATCAGGCGCGGGCCGAAACCCAATAACAGTAATACCAATAATATTAGGAATCATAGCAATAATAGTACTACTAGGAATAATAGTAGTAACAGTAATTATAATGATGTTCGTAATAATAGCATGGGAATAACAATTGCAAACGCTATGGCGCGCCCGCCTCGGCTGTTGGGTGCACAGAAAGCACTGCTCACTCATATGCGGGGCCTGTAGCGGAGCGGGGGGTGCACGTAAGCCCTGAACCCTTCACCCGATGTATCCCAACATTGGTATGGAGCGACCCCGCTGGAAGTCTATGCATACATCCTAATTCGGTAACGACATCGCATCAAGGAGGGCGAGGTCGGGTTATCGGGAGGGGGAGGGGGGGAGGGGGCTACAAGCACCAACTTAGACCTGGCACCTGGATGTTTGAAGTAGGGGAGTCGGACCGGGGGTGACAAATTCAAGCCGGTGTGCTGTAGTCAAGATAGGCGCGGAAAAAAAGACATGGATCAAGTATTCATGGTTGAAAGTTTGGGGTGCAACATGTAGGGCTCGAAGCATGTTTCAGTTTCTGGGTTTCCAAATCACGTGTCTGATCCTTACCCTAAACTCTTAACCAATGTCGCAGCATGTCGTTGACCATGCTTATGCACCGGAAACAAATAGACGGCACGTTCATGCTTCGCAGATGTGGAAAAAAGACCGCCAAGGCGCATGCCCAGCGCCGCCGCAACGAAAAGCTGGCAGCTTCGGCCAAAGCCAAAGAACAGGACAAGGAAAAAAATGCGTCGCCGCAAAACGAGCTATGGACTCCTTTGGGCTGCAAGCTGTGAGGCTATAGCCCAGTCTGAGTGTTGAAGATCGTGTTTTGTTCAGAGAAAATGTCTTGTTCAGGAAAACGTGCGGAAATCATCGGGACTGCCTGATTTGCCAAAGGGAAGAAAGGACCTCGGAACGTCTGAGCTTGAAAAGATGCATGTTCTGAACCCCATATATCCCAGCAGAAAGCTATCATCCGCATTCATGGGGCGGCCTATGCCAAAGAACAGCTGGAAAGCAAGCCAAAGCAAATTTGCTCAGGGGGAGCCCAAGCCCTGTGCACGTAAACCTATATATCGCAACAGTCTTCTATGAACAATCGCGGAGGGGGGGTACAAGAAGGAGGGGAGGGGTCGCCACTGACTGGATGGGTCTGCAAAGGGTTTAGGGTTTAGGGTTTAGGGTAGAGGAGGTTTTAAGAGGGTTCCAGACGCCCTGAGGCTGGATAGCCTCGGCGAATAATGATAACATCTCCTGGCTTTTTGTCTTCTTTGCTTCCAAGCGCGAAGTGATGTTGTCTTTGTAGCCAGCTGTGTAGTTGATGAAGCTTTGACAGAATTTCTACTACTCTTACTATTGGTAATATTTCTATTATTACTCCTATCATTATTGCAACGAATATTACTATTTTTAAGATATGGTTACTAGTACTAACATTGTTACCATTATCAATGTTCTTACTACTGTTACTATTTTTACTAATATAAGTTCAAGTGACGACTGCCCGCGAGGCCATGGCTGATCTCGCTGCTGTGGAGGAGCGCATCGAGGAAGCACGGCGAGTGGCGGATCGCCGTGAAGAGGCGCCTCTGCGCTTATGGTCGATTTAGGGGTTTAGGGTTTGGGATGGTTTGGGGTTTATCTCAACCTTGGTTAGCTGAGAATAAAAACATGACATGGAAACTACTATAATGGGGTATATAGGGACGACTACAAGGATCCATTACTTCATTGCTAGCTAACCAACGGTAAGTTACTGTCGATTTAGTGGTTAAGACGAGGTCGTCAGGAGTGTGCAAGGTGTACACCAATCAGATAGCTCAATGTCTCCCGCCAAGCACCATGGCAAAAGCCTTTCATCTGAAATGTCGACATGCTCGCAGGACTTGCTTTCCCAGCTCGCTGCGCAGGAAGCGCAGCTGCAGGACTTTCAAAGCAAAACGCTCTAAACATGTTATGCAGCGTTTCGGTTTGGAGCGTGCCTTGCAGAGGAACTCCAGAGCAAGCTCGACAGTCGCGAGGCTCGTTCGTCGCCAGAAGCGCCAAGCGAGGCAGGTCCTTGTCCTGAATTAGGATCTGCAGTGTATGATCCCTATAATATAGTAGTTTCCATTTTCTTTTCCATTATCCCCATATAACCCCAATATATAACATTATATAACCCTGTATCTCAAAAAAGGTAAGAAGCTACATGGCATGGATGTCCTGAAGGCGAAATCCTCGGAAACGTTTCCGCCAGCGCGGCCTAGTTTTCGTCTTCAGGGAATGCCCAGCGGAGGCCTGGGCTGCCCGACTACCAGCAATCAAAACTCTGGCTGCTGTCACACGAGGCCTCACTGAAGAGTCGCACATCCAGGGTGTAGGCATGGTGATGGCGACCCCACGCTTGCACTACAATCCGCCGAGCGCACCTCGAGCACCAAAGCCACCTCCAACCGAGACGAGGCCCTGTTCTCTTCCTGTCGAAAGTCAGTGAGCTCCCCGCAAATCCTGCGCCGCAGGCAATCCAAAAAATCTGCAACCGCAGCGCTGCCAATGGATCTCAAGTCCCTAGGCGGGATGCGGAATGTTACTCCTTCCTCCGTTGTGTTTTGCCTCGGTTCTATGACTTGGACTCGGGACAGGAAAGCTGCTCAGCGGAGGCGGCATGCTGGGAAAGTAGACAAAGACGGCGGCAAGCGCCGATGACATTCAGCTGCAAGCTCAGCATGGCTGATCTATGCTGACATGCTAGATACTGTGTGCCAGGGGCAAGTATGTGCAGTGCTTGCTAGTTGATGCCAGTGAGGCAGCACAGAACAGCGTTGGCAATGTCCTGCTCGTTCACCGCTTGATCTCGCATGCGTTGATTTTCCATTTTTGCCGGATGCGCAGAATCGCTCTAGCTCGGCAGCGCCAGAATTCACTTGTTGACCAGCCGCCCTCAGCCAACAACCCTTTCCCTTACAGCTGCTCTTATTTTTTCTTGCTAGTGCGCGTCTGCCTCTACTTGGCTCAAAGAAGCTGGGCTTACTGGGCTGGCTCGGGCTGGTATCATCTACCCTGGGCATCGGGGCGACCAAAGACGTTGCAGGCCAAGGATCCTAGCCCGCAAACCTGGCCTTCCTCCCAAGCGAGATCGAAAGGGAGGCAAGAATTTGGACGAGAGGGGCAGGGGTCTGGCTGCTAAAGCTGGCTAGTCGATCACACTTTCCAAGCTGGCAGAGTGAAGCGGAAAGGAGGGAAGATCGTTTGCGTGTCGCCCCCCTTCAGGTCGAGGGGTGGTGCCTTGAGTTACAGGCACTGCCCCCACACGCCAAGGGGATAATGTATGAGTCTGTGCAGCCTCAAGGGAATAAGCTGAGCTTTGCTTTTTCCCTTAGTTTCGCTGCCGGTGCGTGTGTGCGTGTCTGTTTGGTACGACCACCCCATGCCCCATCTCTGAAACGGTGCCCCCAGCCTAGTACCCTCGTGAGGGATCACAGGGGGAAGAGCTTGTGTTCCCGAGAAGTGGGCTGTCTTGCCAAATGCCCAAATCCAACCCAAGCTCAGCTTGGGGGGGCGGGCCCATGGAGGTTCGGGTGGCACCTTCCCTTCTCAGATTGAGGGGCCCCCAATG
>CAJNIZ010044903.1:31573-47458 GCA_905231905.1 Symbiodinium pilosum
AGATACTTACCACATGAGGCGGCACGCCGGGGAAACCGAATCAAGGTCAGTTCAAGGAACAAGAATACTGGCAACAACCCATATATATTACTTCTTTGCCAAAACTTGTATGACTTGTTTACAAGGCTTCAAGATACTGGTTGCATTCCTGAGTATTTAAATCACTAACAACCCATCTTTGTTTGCTGAATCAGTCCCGGGAGCCCAGGAGCGGACCCCGGCAGTCAGAACGGCACCTCACATGGTACACCTGCCCGAATTGAAGCAGATGGGTTTAGGGTTTAGGGGTTTAGAGTTTAGGGGTTTAGGATTTAGGGGTTTAGGATTTAGGGGTTGAGAGTTTAGAGGTGTAGGATTTGGGGGTTTTGGGTTTAGGGGCTGGGGCCCGAATTGCAGCTATAAGGGTTTCTATTGGGGTTAGATTGGGGTAATGGAAATAAGATGGAAACTACTATAGCAGGTGGGAGTACCACGCGTCAAGGATGGAGGCTTTCCATTCTGACAGCCACTACATGTTGTATACACCCTGAAGTTCGATCCGCTGTAACAAGAAACAAGAACATGAAAGATCCCGAGGGAGCTCCCCTGCTGTTTGGAACCTCAACTATTTTGACTGGCAGGTATCTGGTCCAGAAAGGCAAGCTTTCTTGGGAAGCACTCTGCAATGGTTGGCAAGACTTTGGGTGACCCCTCTCTGCAGGTGAAGAAGCGTCCTCCACCCATGCTCTTTCTGCATACGGAGGTCGAGGAGGATGAGGCTGAGGAGGCCCTTCTGCCATATGGCTTACGGAAGCACTCAGCTTGTGCTCTTTAACAGAATCAGAGACAACCCAATTTTAACTTCTCATTCGACATTATCCGATTTCTCAGGTTGAGGCTGCTTCAGGCGCAGACGACGTGCTCGGGACCCATGGGTTCGTGTGAAGCTCTGTGGAACGTCAGTTGTCGGGTATCTGGAGAACTTACTATAGAGGTGTTGCGGCTGAGGCGGTTCAGGGGTTGTTCAGCTTTGAGTTGTGAAGTTGAGATTAGCCTGATCTCAAGCGAGTTTGACGACGTTCTGCTCCTGCGATGGGGTCTGGGCGTCCAAGAGCAGGATTTGGTTCAAGATAATTAGGCTTTAGACATTAGACAGGGCTTTGAACATTTGAGAGCAAGCTTCTCTTCAGGCTGCAAGTTCTGCGAGACTGGGACAATGATCCGGGCCCAAATGGCAGCAGGCATCTCGACGGCAACCTACGATCAGGGCCGCGAAAAAGGCCAATCTGAATAAATAGCGTGACTACTTAGCCGCGCATGCTTCCAGGCCTGCATCAGCTTCCAACATCTCGTTCAATCGGCGGCTCTCAGATGCCCAGGACATCTTTCACATGGGAGGCCGTATCCTTGGGGGTTTGCATAGCAGCCAGCGGAACTTGGATGAACGGGCTCGAACATGCTTGGCCAGGTTTGGCGGACCTGCGCCCGCCCACCCCTGCATCGGGCGCGTCGGGGCCGCCGTCTGCTCCAGTATCGCGGCAGCCGACCCCAACAGAACAGAGTCAAGCTCTCATTCTTGCTTGTGCGGATGCGTCTCGCTGCTCACTACTGGTAGAATCCATCAGCGTAGCAGATAAGAGGGAAGTGCAATGCTGCAGCTGGAGGGGTTTGAGCAGTCAGCCGCCCTAAGGCCATAGGAGCGCCCCAAGCATCGTTGGACGAAGAACGCTGACCCCAGGGGGCCCGGTCGGAATCTCAGGATCTGCTCAGCGGGGTTGTAAGTCAAGGCGACTTGCGCGGGTCGCAAACAAACTAAGAGCGCTGCAGGCTTGCTTCCCCGCATAATTCCGATTGTTGTGTGGGGAGCTGCAAGCTTCAACCATTTGCCACAGCAGTCGCTGCTCATCAGAGGCCCGCTCCTCCAGAGGCGGTCCTCCAGGGCCACCGTTCCTCGTGTGAAGTGGGAGCCAGCAATTTCCCCAATGATCTCATCTCCACGAGTTTTAGCGTATCAGTATCGTGATCTTACCCAAGACAAATCGGTGAGTGCAAAGATCGGAGCCCCTCGTGTGTAACTCGAGATATTAGAGCCCTTGTTCCCCAGCAGCGATTCCGAAACCAAAAGTGAAGCTTAAATTTTTCGACACCAAAAAGTTAGTGCAGGGTTTAGGCGACGGGGTGTGAGAGATCAACAGAACAAGCAATGTTTCACTTGGTGCGACGTGTCCCGGTCGACGCTGTCCGCTGAAAGGATTTCCTTCATGCAGCGGAGTTCTATTCCTTACTAATCCTACTACGAACCTCACTAGTCCTACCGACCCTCCTAACCCTAAACCCTGAACCCTATACTATATTCCCTTATTCCTAACTGAGAGCCAGTTCTGACCAAGCTCTGCCAAAGACATGAGCGGTGAGATCCTGCCATGGGACTCAGTCCATGATGGCAATAATATGTTACAGTAGTTTTCCATGTTCTTTTCCGATTGTGCCTATATAACCCCTATATGATATAATACTAGAATATGCAGACCCTAAACTACTACTGCCTAAATAGTAGTTTCCATTTTTCCATTACCCCGTATGTTACCCCTACATAACCCCTATACAAGTGCTATATAACCCATTATTTGAGTAGTTTCAATTTTCTTTTCCATTATCCCCTATATAACCCCTACATTAATTGACGATTTGAAGCTCCCGCGTGTTGGGGCTGCCAGATGTGGCCCTGGGCTCGAGCGTGCAAACGGGAAGCAGCAGGGATGAGGCATACGTGAACCTGGGCTTGCTGTTAAGGAGCTTAATTTAAGTCACCATATATATTCATGTTCACACATGCATAGGGTATAGAAGGTTTAGGATTGAGGGTAGCATAATATGGGTAAATATGGTAGTTAATAGGGTTCCCCCAATATAGTGACTGAAATTAAGTTCCTTAAGCCCCTATTTTCCCCAGTTTCCATTTCATGTTCCATTTGCTTTTCCAGTTGATTCTCAATGATAGGAGGATACTATCCCTAAACCCTACACACTAAACCCTAATAGGGGGATAATATGGTAAGTTAAACCAGGTTCCTGAACCCTAAACCTCAAACCCTGCACCCTAAGTAACTTAGTTTAAGTTCCTCAACAGCAACCCCAGGAACTTCGAAGCATGGCTCGCAGCAGCTTCAGCGAACCTTCCACCTCCCGGGTGTCCTTCGGCGAGTCTGCGCGGTCAGAGCACCAGTCTCTTCTACTGTGCGGCTCTGAGTCGTGTGGTAGTTTCCCAAAATTAGGGTTTAGGGTTTACCCCAATATAGACCCCAAAATACAATAGTCCTTATTATATGGAACCCCCAAAAATGGTACCCCTAATTTTGGGAAATTCCCATGTAGGCCCATAATTAATGAACCCCTAACGGAAAAGAACATGGAAACTATTATTTAGGGTTATGAATAAACCCTCCGATTAAGGGCCTTAAACTTAGGATACCTATTAGAATCCCTACTAAGGGGAGGGGGTTTATTAATCAGAGGTTTACATTGAGAGTGTCAGGAGCCTTGTGTGGCAGCTGTTCTCCGCTTCAGTTTGAAGTGCCGGCAGTATTGTGGCCATCACGAGGTCGCGAGAACGTGCGTCTACAGCAGCGAGCATCCAATCTGAGCGGCCGATCAGGGCCCCTCCAACATGGCCGGCTGTTCTTGTCAGCCTGCTTCACAATCTCAGCACCCGGCCAGATCACTAGATCTGAAAACATGACTTGCGCAAGTAGATTCTGTAGATAGTGGAGTGCCATAGAGCAAAGTGTGTCGATGGCTGTTCTTTGCCATGATAAGAGGGGTGTTCGACATCAGTGATGCATGAGCCGAGCATGAGAAAAGCAGGTATGGGAGCTGCCATGAACGTGTGGCTGGAGGTCTGTTCGGAGGTGGTCCATGCATCGGGTGATGCCGAAACTGCCAAATCTGCGGCTCAGAAGTACTACGGACGCCTGCTTGCAGCAAACGCAGTCTGCGAGCTGATCACCAGTCAGCTGGTCGGGGTTCTCAGTGACAAGTACGGGCGAAGACCAATTCAAATCTTGGCACAGGTGGGACAAGTTGCTCGATACTGCAGATTGTAAATTTGCTAAGTTTCTTGGGGTATTGAAACCTAGTAATTCCGATCTTGATCCGGCTTGTTGGTCTGTCTGGTTGCATGCCTGTTCTTATCTAGACGCTGAATGTTTTGGTGTTCTGAAGTTGGTGTTGCATGGCACATGGTATGGTGTGCCTAAACCTGTGAGAGAGCCGCATCTGATACGTACGCCGACGTGAGGTCATTGATTACAGCATAGCTGGCCTGTGCTTGCCCACCTTGGGCATCGTCAAACAGATCCCAGCAGAAACCGCAGAGGGCTTGCTGTTTTGCTCTCGCGGCATTGCCGGCTTCCTTGGCAACTACAAAGTCACGTTGCAGTCTTACACGGCCGATATCTCAAGTGCTGCAGAGTGCCCTTCAAACTTGGCCGCCTTGGGGGCAGCTATGGTGGCAGGAATGTGCGCAGGCCATTGGCTGAGAGTTGACATCTCTGGATCTGCATATAGGGGTTATTGGGGTTATATTAGGGGATATATTGGGATAATGGAAAATACAATGGAAACTACAGGGATTACAGGGGTAATATGATAACATTCCATATGCTGCCATTCCACGCCCCTGAGGCAGCATCATTGTCGCTGTGGTGCAAACGATGGAGATTTCCTTCCGCGCCTGCTATTTCACTTCTACAGGTCTGAACGTGTGCATCATCCTGGTGGCCACTTGTTCGCAGTTTGGGCTGCCTTGCTTATGTTGGACGTCTGCTTGAATTCTGACTGAGGTCCTGACTATTTGGAAGGACATTGCGCCGCGAAAGAATTTCACCTTTGCCGAGGCGAACCCTTTGGCAGGCGCGCAGGTGCTCACAGTTTCCCGTGCAATGGTGTGGCCCTCAGTGTCTAACTTTCAAATCTCCAGTCCAGTCTGCACGCGGAGGCGGTGTGCCATCAAGCGAGTTGCGGATGTCATTCGTTTGCAGGCCATTTGTCGAGTTGTGTGATGCGAACAGTAACAGAACGTGAACGTGGATGTCGTGACTGTGCCCTGGGATTGGTGGACTCGTATCTCCCCTTCGTCCCCCATTTGTCTTTGTTTGTGATACGAACAGAACGTGGTCGCTGCTCTGGAACTTGTTCACTCATTTGGCTTTCTGGTTTTTCCACTTGTGTTCCATCATATTTTTCACAGTGATGCGAGCAGACTGTGGATGCTGTGAGGCTGCTCCTCGACTGGTGGACTCGTTTGTGTTCCATTTGTCTTCCTCGTGTCTGTTCTCCATGATAGAGGCACAATGGATGCTCTGACGATGCTCTTTGAGAAGTGGACTCACTTGTCTCCCTCTTGTCTCCACTTTGTCTCCCATTTGTTCCCCAAATAGCTTTCGCTGGGGTTGTTGATTGGCTGAAAGGCTCAACGGCAAGGATTTGTGACGAGTTTCTGCTTGTGTTGCAGCACTACTCCAAAAGTTGTCTCGAGTGAAGTGAGCCGACCCTGGATAGAGTACTGCCGGTCTGGAACTGGCGGTTTCCTTTGTCTCCCGCGTGAACCCCTTTGTCTCCCGTTTGTCTTTGATACAAGCAGAACATGGATGTTGTGATGCCGATCTGGGAACTGGTGGACTCGTCTGTCTCTGGGGTGGCGTACTCGCCTTGGAAATGATAAGTAGTGGCCCTCAGTTGCTGTTGGGGTCGAGGTTGGTATCATTTTACGAGACCATGCTGGACATCAAGCTAGCTACAGCCATACAAGACTTTCATGGATGGTTAGTGCAACCAGTACCTTCAGAGCATTGGATCTTCAGATGTTCCGGGCTCTTTACTACATAGTCGCCCCAACCTTAAAACATTGTGCCGGCCAGGCCTTGCAGGGTGTATTCAGGACATTGGCATAGGGATGCACAGGGTCTTGGGGCCTCAATGGATTGTTAACCCTAAACCCTAAACCCAAGGGGATGCTTTAGAGACTGCAGGATGGGGTTCCCGCAGGGGAGACGTCCAATGCACGAGACGGAGCATCCGCAACCTCGGAAGCCCCATTTCCCCAAGCCATGCTTTCCAGGTCAAACATGTTTTGTACTGTTTGGGCACGTTGGAATTGCGAGTTGTGTTCAGTTCCACAGAACCAAAGTCCCGCAAAGGGAGGAGAAAGGACAGGTTTTGAGCGAATTCAGGTGATCTACTCCATCTTGGTGTTCCTCAGCTCCTTTGCCCTCAACATGTTCGTGAGCACTTTGGATTTCTATTGCCGGACGTTCTTGTTGATGGACAAGAAATTCTTTCTTTTACTGGGCTTCGTCTGGGCTCTTCAGTCTCTTGTCATACTGGGAGTGTTGCAGCCAATTCTGACACGCAGAATTGGCGAGATCGCAACTTTGACTCTGAGCTTCGCATGCAGCAGCATCTTTTATCTGTCATTCTCTATGCTCACTCCCAGCACCTGGGGCTTTGCCTACGTGGTGATCATCTTTTTCAGCTTTGGATCAATGTGTTATCCAATAGCTGTGGGCCTCGCGGCAAGGGAGCTTCCACCACAACTGCAAGGAACACTTCAAGGAGCAGTTTCTGGCTTGTTGTTAAAGAGCTAAAGTAAGTAAGCTGTCGTGGTATGGAGCTGTAGTATATACTGTAGTATGGTTTCCTTACTATGGTCCAACTTAAGCTTTCTACACCGCAACCCAGGTTTCCATCTTGGAAACAATTGCCAAAATCTTTGCCCCCCTGCTGGCATCAGATGTGCCTGCGCTGCATTCATTGCATGCTGTCAGAATTGGCTTTGATCCATCCCGGACTTGAGGTATTGATTCCAATGTTCGAGAATGACGGACAGTTCCATGGCATGGTGTACCTCGTGGCTGCAGTACTTCTGATTCCGGGTGTCCTTTGCAGCCGATCGTTGACACGGTTCACATGCCATATGGACGCCAGCAAAATTGACACAAACGCACAAGCAGCCGTCGAGATGCAATGCGAGATTGTGAGATGACTCATTTCAACCTCTTCCACTGCATGGCGCTGGTACCACCATGAGTTGTGAAATGCGCCAGAGCGGATGATCTTGCAGTGCATGATGGTAAGGAAGACGGAAGCTAGGCGAAAAACGAAATCATGCTGTTCGCGAGCTTGTTTACGGAAAAATGTATGCAGACTTGCAAGAGTCAGGATTCACGGGCTGCTGTCTGATAGCTTGAAATGTTGTCACGGAGGTATTGTGGCTGCAGGGCATCTTCCACCACCTTGCCAGGGTTACCTTTTTTAGACTCTTCAGGATCTCAGGTGGTGCAAGATTTCCTCCATCCACAGTATGACTGTAGAGAATACTGGTGCCGGGAAAGCTTTTCAAGGCGGCCTTTATGGGATCGTGCATCTAGGTGTTTCTTCTCAGTTGTGCGAGCTCATAGCGTTGTACGTATTTGTTGCACTTGCCGCATAGTAGGGAGGGGAGGGAAGGTCACATATTCTGTCACGATTGAAGCACGACCAATTTTCATACACGCGACGCGGATACCGGATCAAGTTAAAGCTGATGATTCTTTCATATAGCATCCGCCGCAGGCACCTTTTGCCACACCCACGTCATTTTGCAGTGGTGGAATGGCATTTTGCGCCAGTGCATCTCCTAATGCAGTTACCACATCTTCACGGGTCATGAGGCGATTCTCCTTCGTCAAGACACGGCCCAAATGCCAGGCAGCCAGATCTAAGCACAGAAGAGTGGCCCATTCATTGGCAAGAGCTACTTCTGCTCACGACATCCTCTGGTACGCCATCAGTCATGAACTTTGAGTTTGGACCGCGGACGCTGCAGCAGCAGCTCAGGAGCAGCGGGCTCATCATCCAGCGTAGCAGTCTCGACCACAAACACATCCATGGAGGATCAGGTCGCCTCAAACATCTTCAAACCTCGACGCTCCAATCCCAAAAGTCAACAACATCTTGACTGATCAGCACCACGCCGCTTCCCGAAGTTGTTGGGGGGTATCCAGCTCCAGCTGCGATGAAAAACTCTGTGCCAGAGCTGCATCCACACTTGTTTGGCGACTCCGTAGCAACACACAGAACAAGCAAACTAGCGATTTTGCAAAGCCAGATAAGCTAAAAGCTAAGGAGTGCCCGACCACCACCCCAGCCAACGTTACGCAACATGAAGCTGTACAACATCTTGGCCAACAAGGGAATGTAAGACGGTGACTTTCACAACCACACCATAGCCTGGTCACCTTGCGTCCTTGGGAAGCGAAGCTAGAATGAAGCGTTATCAACAAGTAGACTACAGCCTAAGGTTTACGTACAATGCTTGTGGTTCCTTCATCGAAGCAGTGTTGTGTGTTTTTATGGGCATACCATGAAAGCACATGAACATCGATTTTGCCACGGAGACTGCAAGCCAGTAAGCTATCACCAGGCTTTGATGTACCTTTGCCATGCTTTTTCTGCATTGCTTTCGTGCCCAGTCCTTCTTCGCCCAAGTCCTGGCATGTGTGGGTTCATCACTTAAAATGATAACATCAGCCAGCTGCCTGGTCTCACGTGCCCGCAAGCGCTTCTGACTTGGGCTTAACTTCTGAATGAGCTTGGTGTACTTGAACACTTTGTGCCAAACAGTTTGAGCAAGTGTCTGGCAGCGGATAGTGGCTTGGTACAACCGTGATGGCTTTGCAAGTGCTGGATGTTGCACTTTCAGCTACTCTTACAGTGCTGCTGCGGTTACGGCAACGGCTGCGGCTTCTGCTACGGCTACGGCTGCTGCAGCAACAACAGCAACAACAAGTACCACCATAACTACAAGTACATGCGCTGAGCATTGCACGAGGCTCGTAGCCCGATGGCTCGAAATTGCACGAGGCTTTCAAAGTAGGTAAAAGCGGGGGTGTCGTGGGAAGCATGAGCAGTGGAAACCTACATAAGTGGGGCGAATTTGGGATGATAGATGACTGATACACATTATGAGAAATATCTAATGTGACAATTGCATGATGGATAGATAATGAAAGGAATGAGCACCCAAGTGAACCACAAAATGTTAAGACCCCTAAACAACTTGTGTTCCAATCTCTACGCCAAAAAAGTTTATAAAGATATCGACTCGACTGACTGCGTGAGCAAGTTGCAGCAGTCAAGTGCTTAAGCTCAACAAGGGCAGGCAATGTTCCTTCCAATGTTTTGTTTGTTGCATCATTCCTGCTGAAATAAGATCTTATCCGTAATGAGAAATCTGGCGTTGGATTGCAGAAGCACATGGATTCAACCCAATATCTTCTGAAGATCCAAGCGAGAGTGCCAGCAGCACCAGTTTGTAATTGCTGCCGCCAGAGTTAGGATTATCTCAGAACAGCAGTTTAGCAGCATCGACACCGGGGCTATTAGCAGTTCTCAATGGCTCTCTCGAGCTGGCATTTGGGATGTGCTACCTTTGGCACAGCGCTTGCAGGGCACTGGCGTTTCAGGCCAGCTGCTTGGCCAGGTTCAAACTGGGTCCAGTTATCCCGTTCCCATAGCAGGGGTCATGGTATTTTAGGATCTGAAAGGGCCGAAGGGGCAGCCAATTCTTGGAAACAGCCGTCCGCTTGGGCCCTGTGGTACTAGTTTTGACATCTAGCGTTGCCTTCCTATCAGGATTATGAAGTATTCCAAGAGCTCAAAGGACCCCCCGTCAGCTTTCAGGATGGATGTCTTCGGCGCATGCGGGAAAATAAAGCCCTGTTGTATCATGTCAAGCGGTACCCGGAAGTACGAGTCAGGGGTGGGGTTCTTCGGGTCCTGCTTATAAACCTAGTCGCAAGATCCACAAGGTTTAGCTATGTCCTGCCTTTGTAAAGTCGGGTGCGGGGTACTGTGTTGACCAGTTCCCGGGCAGGGGTCCATTTTCATCTTCATCATGCTCATCATCCTCCTCATCCTCATCCTCATCCTCACAATCACCGCCAGCATAATCTCTACCATTTTCAAACCTGTTGAAGGGCTCTCTCTGGAAAGAATGGCTTAGGCGTGGAACCCTGGTCCATGCACTAAGGACCCGGGCCTGGACCCGCCTTACCCACCAGAGATCTTCTGCGCGAAGCCATTTGAAGAGAACCACAGAGAATGCAAGATCCGGGGGCCTATGTGCAATGAGTCGGAGGCATGGAGGTACGAGTGGAGCGACGGGCCTCTCATGTCACAAGCTAATCATACTTCAAATGTTTTGGCAACACATTTCTGCTGGTCTTAGAGTAGCAAGTTATTTGCTAAGTCATTATATGTTCAGTGGTATCCAGGACCAGTCAAGGTCAGCAAAGGAGCTTTGCAACTTGGTGCCAGCGAAAACAGCTGTAACCTTTGTTGGCGACTCCTTGCTGTACCAGTTCTACACATCACTTCGAGCCCGCGTTGCGCATGCGAATGGGCCATCAGGTTGTATTGATGCCAAGCAGGTTTATGATAAAGTAATTTTGGTAACCCACCCCCCCAAAAAAAGTTAGGACCCTATGACTCTCATATGATGGTTATAGGGTCCTTACTAGTTTAGCATAGCAAAACACAAAGCAGAACAATAATGTTGTTCGTGAGTGCCGCAGGACTAGGCTCTGACGGCCACGCTCTCCATACTACCTAATGATGCTAAACGTTTCCCGCAAAGTGAGAAATCACCCTTGATATGACTTCATGCTCCTTTTCTTTGTTGAAGCTTCCTTCGGCTTTTTGGACTTGGAGCCAGGGATGCTAGAAGATAATGCTTGGAAGGGGGGTAGCTGCTGACCCGCCCTGTCCTAGGAGCGCTTCACGTGGAGGCAGAGCTTTCCAGTGTGGGTAATTTGCCCGGGCTCGGGAGAGAAATGCGAAAAGGGGGCGCGGCTGTCCTATGTGCCGCTAGATGCACGGGCCCGGCCGTGTGTGAAGAGGATGGAGGACCTCTCTGGCATAGTCGGGAAGTGGATATCGTTGGAATTGATTTTGGCACAGGGGGGAATCAATATGAAAAGGCAAACGCTTCGGAATTATTCTTCAAGCGAAAGGCGAGTGTGCAGATTTGTCCATATACACCTCCACGCACCGGGAGAATCAAGAGATTGATTTCTCAAAGGATGCCCTTGAACATGGCGTAGATGGCTAACCATGCTCGGTTTTTCTGAGTGTTGCTTGCACAGAAGTGGGCTACCTGCATGCATCTCGAATTGGACTGAAGACGGATCCCAAAACATTCTATTCTTTTTTCAGGGATCCCAAATGAGCAAGTAACCCTAATTTTGGGACGTCCCCAAGTCTATCCGCTTCTCCCAATTCAACTCCCGACTGGAAGTGGTTTTGTTGGTGAGGCGGTTCTTATCTAACCTATGGCATTAGGCAGAGAAAAATAATACGAAGTAGTAGCAGGTGACTCATTTCCTGGATCCTGATCGGGGAACAACATAGGTAGAGCCATTCCTTTTTTGTAATATTTTGCCTGGCGGCACGGGCTGGCCGTGCCAAATTGGCATGGGTATTAGCAGTCGCACTACGAGTCATAAAGTTAAACCACTCCCTCAATCCTTCCGGCACATGCTCCTGGCGCATGTACACACGCACCATCAGCCAAATTGCTTCATTTACGGTTGTAAAAAGAAATCCATGGTAAGGGTAATAGCACCGCTACCAATGCAAGATGACAGCACCGGAATGCACCACGGAAATGCTTTTTACAGAATCTTCCAGATCTCACAGTCAGATCCAGATTAAGCATATTCAGCATCACGCAACTCGTGTGAAACCATTATGAAGCGCTGGGAATCCTGAATAAACCCCCATGAAATCCTCGCAGGAGCAATAAAGCCTGGTGCAAGCTCATGTATCGCGTGCTGACAGCGTAAATCACAGGGTTGAGAAAGGGCAAGTGGATCCTCTTCTCTTTGTTAAGCTTTGAACCAACTAGCCTCTTTTTAGTTTGGATCTTCGGCCCAAGGGGGTTTTGGAGCTAGATTGCAAGATGAACAAGCATGTGCATGTTCATGATGCTCTTTTGAGGGCATTCATTTCTTCAGAAATCCAGCCGTTGCGCGAGAGGAAGCTTCAAAGGATTTCAGGCGCATGTACATTTTGGGCCGCCTTTCTTCTGGACTCAGAGTTTTGACTGCGGCTTGCTGCTGCGGATGCCAAACTGTTGGCCCGCATTCAAGGCATCAGATTGATGGTTAAGCATGGGGGAAATGTGGATCCATGATGCAGAATGCAGGGCTGTGTTCGGTCTTCTTCAGTTTGCTCAAACATGGAGACGGGTCTCCAACAACAATCTTTGAACAAAGTTTCCGTTTGTAAATGCCGCTAGTCCTGCGCTGCCTCTAGCAGGAGAAGCCAGAGGACTTCTGGATGAACCCGATGACTTCAAAAACGTTTCTCCAGAAGTTTGAAGGAGCTTCAGTGGTTTTCTTCGCGCAGAACGCGCATATTGCGCAGATCCGGAGGCGTTTGCATGGGTGCTATCTCAACATTTCCTTGCCTGCAGAGGTCGCTGCAGAATTAGCCACACGGGATACCATGCGGCTTTGGCGGCAGCTTATCGCTGAGCAGGCTCGGCTCTTCAATGCGAATGCAAAGAAGCTGCGGGTCTTCTACATTCCCTCGCGTCGGCCTGGCACGTTTTGGTTGCTGAACCAGAAGGACCCGGATCTGACGGGGCCAATCCGCTGCCCGTTGGGCCAGGCGTCTGACCTGTTGACCACTGGCGAAAATAACAATGACACCCATTTGTACATGCACAACCATATCACGTCCATCGACGACGTGAACGTCGCAGCCTTCCTGGGCGCTGGACATGGCGTTATTAACGGACTGGAGGCCATGTTGGGCGTTCGCATTGACGACTATCCAGCCTCGAAATGCGCGCCCTGCAAGTACGTAGGCGCGGGTAACAGAGATGCTCTTCATATGTGTCTCCCTGGTGCACCAGACTATGCCGTCGATGTTGTGCTGCGACAAGCATTCGGCCCGAGCTTGAAGAGACCGGTGCCCGTGGGTTCGGGGCAAAATGTTTTGGCGCCTGACTGCCTTGCTCAGACTTGGAACCGCAGTCGCAGCGAGCCTTTGTCGGTCGCGGGAGTCGCTGCACAGCAGCTGACGAACCCGAGTCTGCGAGAGAGAGAGGGAGTCATTCGTCAGGACTGGATGGTTCTTGTGCCTGACACACACTTCTGAGAAAGGTTTTGGGCGGTTTTATAATTTAGGAGAGGCACGTGATCCACATAGAACCCCTATGTAACCCCCATGCAACACCCGATTCAACCCGTACAGTGTTCGAATATTTTGATGTGGCTCCTTGACGAGGAGTTGGCTCCAGTCCCGGATTCCTGGTGGACCAGGACAGGGAATACGATGATGGCTTTTGGATCCATGGGCTTTTTGCTGGGTCTGGCTATCAAATGCCCTTGCTGCCCTGGCTCTAAAGGCGAGACTTAAATGAGAATTCCAAAAAATATTGAATTTTTTTTGGGTTTGGGGTCCGGCGTGGTCGCCAATATGGGTCTGGGGTCCGGCGTGGTCGGGGAAGGATTTTATACCTTCAGGATTTAGAGATTAAATCTTTAGGATTTAGAGGTTAAACCTTTAGGATTTAGAGCTTTAAGAATTAACCCTAAAATCTAAATCTTTCGCCCGATTACGCCGGACCCCAAAGCCAACTGATAAAATTGACCCGATAGATAAAAGGAAAATCATTTAAGGCTAATCTAGATATAGATCATATTCGAATATTATATCCTTCTTGAATAAATCTATCTTAAATTATAGACTAAGATTTGGGGAATCCGCCATTTAATATAATAATTCTGAATATCTCTGACGATAAGATTAGATAATTTGATTCTTTTCATTATATAATTTTAATGGCATTCTCTCTTTATTTCGTATTATTCTTCAATAGAAAATTGATTGTCTTTATAATGATATCAATAGTAGGAGACGAATATTTGGAGAATGAATTTACATATCTTATATAAATAGAATTTTAAAAAGATCGAGGTATTATGATTTGAAAAGGAAAAATATGAGATATACGATTTCGAAATTCTATTCGTATATTCTATTATTTCATTTTATATAATATTCGGATATCTAGATAAGAATAATTCATATTTTAAGTTTGTCTTTCTTGGCGAATTTAAGATATACCAAATCTAATATTTGAGGCTTATCTGAAATTATTATTAATATGGGATTTTATATAATATTTAGATTCCTATTATAGAATGGGATTTTATATAAATTTCTCCTATTCAGGGAATATTAATTTAGGGAAATTCTTATTTATTTCTGAATTTTGAAGGATTTCGTTCTATATTTTCAGAATAGGCGTATGAAATTTGGAATATTTATATTATTCTCATTTATAAGCTTCAATGGCAATATATGCTTGTTTCAAATTATAGATTAGAATAGAAATATCTAATCGTAATGAATTCTTATAATATTAAATTATTAGATATGCTTATAGGACCCATCATAGAATTAATGCGTAATATTTTCTTTAATATTCATATATCTTAATAATCACTTCTCCCAAATATCTCTGATATATATATTTGAATAATATTTCTTATGAATAATTATTAAATATCCCCAATATCCAATCGCAAAATTAATATATTATATTTCTCATATAATAATGATTTCAGGACGAATCCGTATATAAGAAAAATGATTTCCGCAATAAATATGAATCTGCTCTATGAAATCTTCGTCCTGGAAATATGATGCTTCTAAGGCAAAATCTATCGTCTCTGACTAAATTCCGATTATCTTCTAATGAATAATCAATAATTATCTCGTAGATAGAAAAGGATATTCTAAAAACATATTTCTTTCTTTTTTCTTGATAAAAAATTATAGAATACAAATTAAATGATAATATCAAGATAGTCGATTATTTTCTTTAATGAATCCAATAATCTCATATTTCTCTATTCATATTTCCTAAATAATCAAATATAATCGATTCAAATTTAATCTCTTATTCTCTCTATCGGGCAAAAAATCTTTCCTTATTTATATAATTTTCGGCTATCAAATATCTCTTTCAATATGAAATGAAAAGATAATAAAAACTTCATTTGAAATCTAGAAAAGAATGTATCTTTGATTATATAATCTCGATAAGATCGTCAGAAATTCAATAGATCTCCTATCGAAGAAGATGCGATCTTCAATCTAATCAATTCTCTTGACCAAAAATGATAAAATTTAGATAATAATTATCATATTAATCCGAATTCTGAAAATTATCGTATCTCAATATGAAATATTAGAAAAAAAGAATTTTTCGGATAGATAATTCGAGACGAAATTAATCCAATTAATTTTAGAGAATCAACCGATATTTATTTAATCTCATCTCCTTATCGAAAATAACTCCAAAGAATCCTATAATTCTCATAATATCTGTAATGCCGTTTGCTATTCCAATATATAATAATATAAAAAATATAATTGAGAATGCATATGAATCTTAAAATAAGAAAATACGAGATATTATCTATCTTTTCGATAGAAATAATCTCAAATATCGTATTCTAGAAATGAAAAAAAAAATTAGCGAAACTTACTCAAGATTTCTTGCATTCATCATATCATTCCAATAAAAATCGCAAGAATTGATTCTAATAAGAATATGAAATTAATAGATTCCTATAGATTAAGCTAATAAAGAGAATATTTTTTCTTGATTCTCAAAGATTGGGCCCGTTCCCTATTTGAGCCATCATCAATATAATCTGGATAGATATTTATTTCAATCGTTATTTTCTCTATATACCGTCTACGAATCAAATAAAATTAAAGAATCGGAGAGAGGCCATCCGGAAGGCGATGGAGTCTAGTCCGCATCTTTTTTTTTTTTTTTTTTTT
>CAJNIZ010044904.1:0-21636 GCA_905231905.1 Symbiodinium pilosum
GTATTTGGAGGGTCTAAGTACTTACTACCCTAAACCCGAATCCCGAAACCCTAAAACCCTAAAACCCTAAACCCTGAAACCCTAAACCCTGAAACCCTAAAACCCTAAACCCTGAAACCCTGAAACCCTGACACCCTAGACCCTAAAACCCTAAACCCTGAAACCCTGAAACCCTAAACCCTGAAACTCTAAACCCTGAAACCCTAAACCCTGAAACCCTGAAACCCTGATACCCTAAACCCTAAAACCCTAAACCCTGAAACCCTGAAACCCTAAACCCTGAAACTCGAAACCCTGAAACCCTAAACCCTAAAACCCTAAACCCTGAAACCCTAAACCCTGAAACTCTAAACCCTAAAACCTTAATCCGGGGAAGCAAGCCCGAGCTGCGGAGCTGCCCCCGATGTTGTGCTGGAAGCTACGGAGGAGGGACCTACAGAAGCGAAAGCTCAACAGCCTTTACTTACCATACCCTATGGGGGCTTAGGGTTTAAGGGTATGTATCTACAAATAGTTAATTCCTACATTGGGTCCCGAAGTCTGTGAACAATACCTACGTTGGGCTCTTTTGATTTTCTGGGGATATGAAGGGCCAGCTGCCCAGATACGATATGACTAGCCGCAGGTGTCCTTGCAGGAGCCCAGATCGGCTAGGGTATAGGGGTTTAGTGAAAGATTGTACTGCTTCTCGCGAAGGCTTTTGCACCATTAAGGGTTTGAGCTGGAGGCTACGGTCCTGTGAAAGGATGGCCCTCCCTTACGACGTGATGCTGACCAAAAAGGCTACCTAAACACCCCCATATATCCCTGTCTGCCGCTATCTATCTCGTTAAATCCCCATATATCCATATTTGCCCATCTGTTCCTACATGTCCCTGGCTTCGCATCTATGCCCTACATACTCCTGGAATGATGCCTCTAAAACCTTTTTTGGCTGCAATTTGAACACTACAAACACTATGCCGTGTGCAATTTATGGCAATCCTGTAGAGAGCCTCTGCAGCAACTGCCATATGGATTGCAGGGCACATGCAGGGACCCCTAAACCCTAAGCCATAAGCCCTAAACCCTAAACCCTAAACCCGAAACCCTAAACCCTAATGTATGGGAGGGATTATATACGCAGTGTGTGGAGAACAGGCCATAGGCGATGACTCCGTGCGTTCTAGAGCCTACCGCGCTTCGCTCTCGATTCACCAGCTAGATGCCCACAACCTCACATCAGCTCTAGTATAAACTCCTAGTATCCCCCTTAATAACCCTATGGTAGGTAAGGAGTTTAGACTATAGCTCACATTAGTAAAGTAAGATCTCAAACGGATATGGTAAACTACCAATGAATCCCGTCAACTAGCAAACCATGTTGGGAGATTGGGGGAACGTTGCTCATGAATACTGCATCGTTCAAACCACGGCTGCCACTGCGTCGCTGGTACTTCTACTGTTACTCCCTTGGGCTCCCAGTTACCTACATAGTAGGCTACTGGGCTATGAAACTATAGGGTGTATAGACCCCAGAACACCACTGCTACTACCACAACATGAGCAGTAGCAAGGTTGCTCTGGGGATTGTTCCCAATTAAGAGACTTGTTGGGCTACCACCCCTATGATAAAGGATATATGAAACTGGGGACCCAGAAGGGACCATAGTCTAGAACAAACCAACCCTGATTCTCTTGGTGTAGGAAATCTTGCGCCACCCTAAGTTCCCTAAGTCCGATAGGGGCCCAAGGCCTTAGGTGCTGTTCCATCCTCAAATAAGGGCCGTCATAATTCTCTTGAAGTCCCTACATATCCCCAATGTCTGTAGACATCCCCTCGTGCGCGAAACCCCCAGCTCCTAAACCCTGAACCCTAAACCCTAGGACGCCCTAAACCCTACACCCTAAACCCTAGGATGTTCTAAACCCTACACCCTAAACCCTAGGATGCCCTAGACCCTAAACCCTAAAGTCAAAACCCTAGGATGCCCTAAACCCTAAACCCTAAACCCCAATAGGATGGCCCAAAGCTTCTGAGGGCCACACAAGGAGCTAATCACTGCATCGAGGGAGCGGTCTGGTGGCTCCAGGACCTGAGGATTCACACTTTAAGGTTCGGGTTTAGGGTTTAGGGCCTAGGGTTCAGGTTTGGGGTAACTATAACCCAAGGATGGAGAATCAATTATGAAATCGAAGGAAGATGACAGGGAAGCTTGACGATTTATGGGGCTATATACATATATATATATACACACATGTATATGGAGGTTTCCCTAAATTACTGTTCCCAAAATAGGGGAAACTTATATAGGGCCCCGTATTATAATGGGAACCCAAATATAGGACCCCGTGTTATAGGGAATTTAGACCAATACCCATATACCATCACGCTTTCTAGCCGGGACTTACAAGCCAAGAATAAACATAGTTTGGCACCTTCGTGGCGTAAAATGGTAAACAAGTAGAGGTACTGTTGATGGATGAAATCCTACGCCACCTAAAGTCCCTAAAGCCCTAAGAATTACCATAGTTTAGGGCCCCTAGGTGGTGGTGCAAGATTTCGTCCATCAACAGTATGACTGGGCTATCATTGCCCTGAATATTCCAAAGCAGAGCCTTTTGTGAAGGTGAAGATGGCAGGTAGACTATAAAGCACTAGGGGTCCAAGGACCCAAATACTAGGATCCCTTGAAAAGGGGTTATAAGGAGATATTTGGGGATATAGGGGGACTGTACAGGAGCAGATAGGACCCAAACAAAAGGGCTTTAGGGCCCAAATACCATGCATATTATAGTAGTTGGGCCCTAAAACCCTATTTTTCGGTCCTATATACACCTATTTTTCCCTGTATATCCCCCTATAATCCCTTTAAAGGGACCCTAGTATTTGGGTCCTTAGACCCTTCAGGTAGGGCTTAAAGTTGCAGACTAAGGGCTGAGGGTTGCAAGGTTAAGGGTGCAGAACGTGGGACTACACCTCCATAAAGCCTATAGTTCCCCTTAAGTAGATAGAATATGGGGTATATGGAGATCTTATCTTAGTATACCTAAAGCCATGTTCTATCTACTGAAGGGGGACTCTAAACCCTAAACCCTATTTCATGGTCTTGGATTTGTTTGACTCAGTCTGAAGGACCGCAGGGGCATTCTAAAAGATGAAACCAGGAGTAATTACCCTTTAGGGGTGACGTTCGGGGCTCAACAATGGGCTATTCCCAGAGGGTCTACATAGGCCTTTTTCAGATGTTTGGGCTTCAGGGTTTACTGGTCACCTGAGACACTTAAGTGAGGATTCTGCGCGCTTTCTCCACATTTTTTGCACTTTCAGAACTAATGCGAGCACCACCCGCTCAGACGATGGAGTGCCCTTTAAGGAGGGGTCTCTGGGTACCTTGTGAAGTCTGATGTGCGGGCTGGGGGTCTGGGCTTGCTGTTGAGGACCTTTGTTTTCATTTAGCTGGAGTTGTGGCGACGAGGCTTTTTGTGCATTGGGATCCTTGACTGACGCCCTGCTGGAAAGCTTTGCAAGCTATCGCCGAAGCCATGCGGGCACCGAGCACAAGTCCTAGAGAGACCAGTGCTTGTGTGTGACTGCATAGAAACAGACCAACGCTGCGATGCCCGAATGAAGGCACACAAGTGCCTTGAACTGTAGGAGAGTACCCTGGAACTGTTTACCTAGCCGACGCCTGACGTGACTAGATCTCTGTCCATTTCGCGCATTGAATGGAACAGGCGCTGTCTTGCAAGGTTTCTTCCCGTAGCTACTTGCAGGCTTGCCCGTCTCCAGGAGGGTGCCAGGAATATGCACTCAACAGCAAGCGCGTGGCGCAGTCCGTTACATGTAAACTAGAGCTCCAAACCTTGCCCAAGACAATTCTGGGTTGCTGTTCGGGAACTCAAATTAACTTACCATAATGGGTGTGTATATATATATATGTATATATGTACGTGTATATATATATAGTAAATAATAAGGCTTCTCGATATAGTAACTTAAATTCAGTTCCTTAAAGCAACCCAGAACTTGTTGTTGCATTACCTGCCTCTGCAATCAGTAAGCTGGCTTGGACAATCCTTTACCCTGCGGCTCCCAACCAAGTTTGACGTAGGTTTTGTTGGCAAGCTGTAACCCCCCCAAACCAGATCAGATGACACATGGCTTTTTGTGGTCCCCAGATTGAGCACAAATAAACATACACCCACCAACATTCCTAACGAACTCTACACAGGCTCGCCAAAATGTAGGTGTACTGCTCGAGACATAAGCCTAGACCAATAAAACGGCGCAACCGCTGTTTTCCGTTCCTGAATATCAACTCCTACATAATCCGAAGTAAACATCCCCCCACAGTCCCCCTCAAACCACTATTTATGAAGATCTTCATAGAGACATGCGTATATTTACATATACAGGCGCAAATACCCCTAAGGGTCCAAGGACCAAAATAATTGGGCTTTGGGACCCGAATACCATTAATGGAATGGTATTTAGGTCCTAGAACCCTATTATTTGGGTCCTTGGACCCTTAGGGTACTGCATTCATAGGGTCCCTAGCCCCAAGATCCCTCCATGCTTTCGGACCAGGCTGCGGTGTCCCAAAGCGTACTGCTAATTCTCTCCAGGATATTACCTGGAGGTTGAGGGTTTAGGGTTGAGGGTTTAGGGTGTCTCCAGGATATTACCTGGAGGTTTGGTTTCAAACAAGTAAGGGTCCCTTTAAACTGAAATATAGGGGACATGTCGGGATTATACAGGGGTATATAGGGCATGGACTGGGGTTCAGGGTCTCCGAAATCAGAGGTCTCCATCTGGAAGCCCCAAGAAAAGGCTTACAATATCCAGGATATTGCCTGTGTCCGAATGGTTTTCTCCCTCACTTACTAGTAATTAAACCATAAACCCTACACCCTGAACCCTAGACCACAAACAAACTCCCAGCCCTAAACCCTAAACCTAAACCCTGAACCCTAAACCCTAAGCCCTAAACCAGCAAAATGGAAACTACAGGACCACGAGTCGCCAAGCACCTTGAAAACGATGTTTTTGCAAAACATGTGGGTGGTTGTCAAAATTATGGTCCCTTTTTGGATCCCAATCATAATACGGCACCAAACAGTTAGGGTACCCAAAAGGGACCATAATTTTGACAACCACCCGCGTGTACTGTAGTCTAAATTGTAACTCCTGAAGCGGGGGGGTTAGAGAGGGGATACTAGGAGTTTAGACTATGGCTCATATGTTTTTTTGATGACTAGTATCTACTTGTAGGTTCTGGGTATCTTACCAGTTAGAACTAACTGTACTTACAACCCAATTATAAGCCCCTAACATGGTTTGTCATTGAATTAAAAGTGCCAGTTGAAAATTGGGGTTATGCTTGTGTTACAATTACCCTGAACCTCCTAAACCCTGAACCCTATCCTTGCTCGGGATTTCGCTGAATTTGAGAGGCCCTTTGGGAGCAACCCCCTGGCCTGCACTTCCTGCACACAAAACCCTAGTGTCCTGGAAATCTACCCAATGGCCCTATGTAGGTCCAAGTAGCTGACTAGAAGTTAATTTGGGTCCAAGATACCTACATAGGATGAATTTCACCGCAAATACCAATTTAAAACCCGCATTTGGGCCCAAATTACCTATTGTTTCCTTTTTCTGTGTCCTTGGTCTTGGACCCATAGGGTTACACAATGTATGGGGCTTGAAGACTTGGGCTGTGGTGCTCAGGATTTTGGCTTCAGGGCTCGCGTTTGGGGGTTTAGGGTGTCGCTCAGTTTTGTGGCACAAAGCATAGGCTGGAGGTAACCAGCAACATGCAACGAGTCTAGGAAGGTATATTGAAACACCAGTGTTGTCTGTAATCGCAACAATGCGGGACTATAGGATATTACGTGGCTATGGTTGGGGGTTCCCAACCTAGCAAAGATCAAGCTCATCATTGTTTACTGTTGCTAGTATTATATACTCCTGCTTCTGTCAGTGAAGGCACTGGGCTTTAGTAGAATACAGCAAGTATCACTGCCCTGCTCAGATTGCAAATATGTGTTTGGGCCCTGCCATCGTGATCACGCAATGAAAGAACGGCCTGCTAGCAATGACAGGTCTGGTGACAAGTTCGGAATCGTAAGCAGCCAAGGCTTCACCTACATAACAGTTCTCAAACCTTATGCCACAATGACAGTGACAAAAGCAAGACTCCCAACAAGCCAAACACTTTGCGCGTGGTTCATGGCTCAAGGAGTAACTTTTCGGCCTGAGACTGACAGGATTGGTTCCAGATGCTTTGTAGGTCCCTGTCAGACGCAGCAGCTCTCCTCCGCATGTGGAACCCCAACTACTAAAGCCCAATGTTGCAAGGGAGATTCGGTTACCGATTTCTAGACGCGCATAGATAGCTCTGTTTGGATCTCAATGTGGACCTCTTCAGGTGAATTATGCAAGATTGGTATGATGCCTAATTCGCTGGAAGCCTGACATGAGTGACAGCCCATTGGTTAACTTCGACCCCAGCTACTATCTCGGCTTTACAACCCCATCAGTCGCTCTGGTCTTTTTGTGAAAAAAATCAGCGCTCTCTACTGTTTACAGTAATAGGTTCACGCTCAAATTCCTCTACTATCCTCAGACTGGTTCTGCCGAAGGCATTAGGCAAAGCGCTAACGGGATCTCAACCCCTTAAGGAAGCTTGAATCGACACTTCATCTGGAGACAGGTGGCTATGGGCTGTCAGCGCAGCACTTGAAGTGAGCTCCTCCAGATTACGCACAATCAATGTCTGGCAGGGAAGGCGCGCAATCAGCAAAGAAGACGCATCAAATTGCTGCGCAGCACAACAGGCCCTGGCTATATGGCGTGATTGTACGTAAGATTTAGGTTATACTGTGCAAGTGAAGTCTGACACATGACCAACTGACTAAACATCATGAACTCCACTGCTATACTCAGCTAAAGTGCCTGCCAATGTGCGAGATACTTCAAGAACAAATCTGCAGAGTTGTGTTTGAAGGAACCCGTGACACCCCGTAGATCACGTGTAGATAGCTCTTGGAGCAGCCCTATCTGCTGCCCAGCGCAGGACTCCAAATTGATCGCGCTCATCAGCATCCTCCACGAGGTCAAACTGCCGCAGTAGGGAGCTCTGATAGCTCCTTGGAGTCTATCCCAGGCCTTCCTTGTACCCGTAATTGGGGATGTATGGTCCCTGATAGTGAGTACCTAGGCCCTAATAGAGGGTAGGAGGAGGGTCTAGGTCCATTGATTTCCTTCTTGGGTGAGTCTTTCTAAGCGGAATCGACGCTCTTTCACAAGTGAGAGCTCCCGGTTTGTGCAAAGCACCATACTATATTCAAAGCATGGGGAGGACATTGCGCAAACCTCGCCAGGAACAAGCAACCAGAACAATGACAACAAGTGTAAGCTGTAGATCTGAAGGGTGCGACATGGTCCAAGAAATTAAGAAACTTGCATGGCCAAGTGGCTCCGTTGTCTTGCTTGACAGCTGCGAGCTGAATTCCAGTAAAGGCAAGAACCTCAGGCGCTTACTGGACATGTATACAGCATGGTCAGGTGGTCTGAGGTGGTGCGTGGAATCTGTTGCGTACGTCGCAAATTTACAAGACCTTGTGCTCCTCTGACACCACCTCCCCTTAGGCAGCCTTTGGCCAGCACTGTATTTTTTCGTTTGGAAGTAGCAATGCTGCTGGTTGTCATGTCTTTTGAGTTTCAGATGATTGTAGACGCTGCCCAAAGTCACAGGAGCACTTGAAATCCAAAACAAGAAATCACAATTCGAGCAAATGCTTCCTCCCAGATATTGTTGCAATTTCAGCGCATTTGATCCGCAGAAGCTACCCATCAGTTGCTCAAGCCAACGCCATCCGTCAAACAGTCCCTATTCGGGAAGCCTGAAAAGCAACAGCCTCGAGCCGTCGAACTCTACCCTGGCCCAAGGTTCCAAAGTACCTACATCGTGATAAGCCTGGTTTGTGCAGTAGGAGTTTTGCCTTAGGGCTTGGTTAAGTAATGCCTACATGGCTACTTAGGATCCTTCGGGATTTCCAAGTCTAGGGCAAAAAGCAGCCAACCTTGTTTTTTTTTTGAATCTTAGCCCTGAATCTCAAAGCCCACAAGCTCAGCCTCCAAGCCTCTGCGGTTTTGGGTTTGGGGTTTCGGGCCTAAACTCCTGAATGCCTAGATCCCTGTCCCAGTGGCATTAGCGTGCAAGCCAGGAGGGCACCCAGCGCCAAAGTAAGGATCACGGCCGGGCGGAAGGGCACCTAACTTATGGTTCTAAATAGCCTCAAACATAGCATAGTATGGTTCCAGATTCCCTCAGGATCTGGTGAAACATATGGTAGCGTTCTACTCAGTCATGTTGTGGCTGGGGTTGCAGAAAAGTTCATGGCCATGCAGTTGGGGCTATGGATAAGCAGATTGTATGAAATTCCAACAGTTGAGAGCAGGACCAGGGTAAATCCTTAACCCTTCCTCTTGGGCATCACTAAAGAAAGGCCTCCGCTACTTACATGGTCGCCTATGGTCGTCTCCTTAGTTTCGCAGCAGTTGTTGCCCGGGCGGTTTCAAACTCAATGATTGGGGCTTTAGCAAGGCTGAAGCCAGCGCTGAATGATAACAGAGTTGCGCACGTGTTCTCACAATGGCCCAGGTCTTGCACTCGTCAATGAAACAAACCAATCAGTGCCATACAGTAACATCTTGTCTGTTTTTTTCGGGAAACCTGCATATCTGATTGAACGGAGTAAGAAGGGGAGGAACTGTCTCCGGGCGAATATGTTTACCAAGGCGCCCATCACGGATGCTTTGTGCTGCTTTCGGGGTAGGGTTCTGCCTGTGTAGTTTCACAGCTTCGGAATTGCAATAAGAAGACAAGCAGAGAACTGTGAGTCCACCCACGACCCTCTGCACATCCTTTTCGATTACAAGCCTGTTGAACAAAAAGAGACGTGGCCATCAGATGAACATCAAATCTTCCGAAGACAGTACCCTCAGGGCATATAGGCTATAGTCTAAACTCCTAGTATCCCCATTAATTAATTACCCCTAAGTACTCCGCTATATAATCCCCTATATAACTTAGGAGGACCCCCCGCCCTGTAATAGTGGTATAATAGGAATATAAGAGGACCCTAATATTATCCCTATTATCCCCTATAGTCACTATTACTGGGTGGGGGGTCCACCTAATATATAACCCTCTCTAATCCCTATAAAC
Source organism: Symbiodinium pilosum (assembly GCA_905231905.1). Taxonomy (NCBI): domain Eukaryota; class Dinophyceae; order Suessiales; family Symbiodiniaceae; genus Symbiodinium; species Symbiodinium pilosum. The sequence goes on from CAJNIZ010044904.1 coordinate 9,216, forward strand.
TCCTACATAATCCCAGTTTCCATTTCATTTTCCATTTTCTTATCCATTTGATTCTCCATTATTGGGGGTATATTCCCCCTATAAGGGGAAGGATTTTGGGACGCTCCCAATTCGTGCCACCCTAAACCCTAAACCCCAAACCCTAAACCCTATATCCTAAACCCTAAACCCTAAACCCCAAACCCTAAACCCTAAACCCTAAGGATTTTGGGAAGCTTCCATTTCGTGCCAGGTAGCTTTGCAGCAGAAGCCTTTGTTGCCATATTTCGGTTCGTCGCCTTGGCAGATTATACCCCTAGGCTTTAGGGTTTTTGGGGTTTAGGGTTTAGGGTTTTTGGGTTTGGGGTTTAGGGGTTTAGGGTTTACGGCTTTGGGTTTCGATTTGTCTTTAGCGTTTTGGCTTCAGGGCAGCTGTTTTCAGTGATGGTCAGATATGAATACCCCAAGATCCGGGGCTTCAGTTCGGCAAATGGGGCCCCTGAGTCTGACAAAACATACCCTAAACACTACACCCAAAACCCTAACCTTACTGGGGGTTAGTAGGGAATAAGGGGAAATACTATACACAGGCGACTGTAGGGCTTGTATTCCCTTGTGCCCTACCAGCCACCAGTAAGTAACCTTGCTTTAACAAATTGTCTGCTAGCCATCAGCGCTTGGCGGCCCTACCTGGTGTCCAGCAGACCATGAACTATTAGGAATTGTTACTCCGGAGTATATAGGAACTACTGAGTGAATCTTTCGTTCTTGGCTGCTGGCAGCGTGTGTAGGATGTCTCTTGGATATGATGGTCGCATGACTTTGAGTCAGGACAGGGCTGGGGCGTCGACAAGCTACCCGGAGTGATTGCAAAACCAGTTGGCTTACCTTCAACTACTTGCCTTGTTCTAGAACCTCGTTGCAGATTTTTGTTCGGGTAGGGGTAGAAGCTGTACCCACTTTGGCCAGGCAAGTCTACATTACAGAAATAAAGGGCTCTGCTCCACTTGTCAGGTCAAACAAGCACATTAACAGTGTCAGAAGGCCGAAAATCATGAGTCTGGCATGTGCCATGTACACTCCTTGTATCATTCTTACAAAAGACCAGTCGTTCAACATTCCAGCGTCTTCCATACAATATCCTGATGATGTACCCCTTGCAGACCCCAAGTACACCTACATCATCGCCGACCCTTGTTAAGTACAGCTCAATAATCCTAAACCCCGAAGCCCTGAATCTACACACCCATCAGCAAACATGGTCCTGATGTAGGAGTTTCTTGATTTTTCCCCTGTATATTCTTCCATGAAAGTAGGGACCCCGAAATCCCATAGCGTTCCCCATGTTTTTTGGGGGCCCTAAGGGTCCCCACTTTTGAGAAAACTCCCATATGCACAGCCAAGTGACCGTGGCCATTGCTATCTACAGTTGAAATCCAGGGAGCGACGGAGCGGCCCGAGTCGATCGCACCTGGGAATGAAAACTCACATGTGTATTGTAATCTGAATGAAGGTTTTTGAAGGTACAGGGTGTTTCCTTAGTATCATGACCTTTCTTTTGGACCTTTCAGGGTTTAGGTTATAGGGCTCAGGGTTTTCTCTGCATAAATGTGGGAATCCAGGGGAATATAGCAGGACAACTGGAGGCAATGCATAGAATTCACTCAAGGGCCTTTGGTGCCTCAGGATAGTATGGTGTCCGTCGGTTGGATATACAAGGATGCTACTACACATCTGCATATGTGTGATCCTAAACCCTAAACCCTAAACCCTAAACCTACTTGGTCAGGCTTCTTTCCCTGGCATGACAGGCTTCTTTGGCAATATTTCTGGGGAAATCTGACATGTTGTGCGCGACGCGCAGGGGTCCTACCCACAAGGCACCCACAAAGCGGTTATAGGGGGTTATAGGGGTTATATAGGGATAGTGAACATGGAAACTACTGCTTAGGGTGTAGGGTTTAAGGTTTAGGGTATAGAAAACAATTGCATGTGCTTAGGTTTAGAGGCGTGGCTCTGAGCAAGAGACGGCGAACTTACATAACTACGAATAATAAAAATAGTAATAGCTACTCTCTTTTTTTTTTCTCGTAAAACTACTGCTATAATGATAATAGAAAAAATGCACAGCAATGGCAAATACTCGTACTAATAGTAAGAGTCACTCTTATATATATATAATATAGGAATAACCGTTCTTGTAGCCGTCATACAAAAATCAGCGCCATGATTGGCTCTGCCTGCGATCTCTGCCCATGGCTCTGTCGCACCTTATACTTGGGCCGATCCCCACTTTTAGATCCCCAAGTCTAGCAGGAGATGAGTTCTAGGGTTTAGGGTTTAGGGTTTAGGGTCTAGGGTTTAGGGTTTCTAGACTCTAAACCCCGAACCCTAAACTCTTCCTCAAACCGTACACGGAAATCACCAAAAAGACGGCCTATAAGCACTGCCCTTGAAGAAATGGGGGCCTGGAAACCAATCCCTACAGTCTCGGCGTCCATTTCATGGTTCATCTTCTTCTTTCCATGTTGATTCCCATTCTTTTGCCATAAGCACTGTGTGTGTGTGTGCCTATATATATATATATTGGAAGTATGTGTCTACATGCCGCATAACCCTGTATGACTCCTTATGAACCGAATTACATATTAGCCCTGTGCATCCGTAAACAGATATTTTTCTTCATATTCATGAAATTCTTTATGATCAATCCTAAAACCTCAACTCCAAACCCTAAGCCCTAACCCCTAAAACCGAACTCCAAACCATAAACCCTAAACTCCAAACCCTAAGCCCTAAACCCTAAACTCCAAACCCCCCTAAACCCTAAAGGGTAATCTCTTGGGCTGCTGGCCAGACTTGCCAGAACGGCAGGTTGTCACGGTGGTCATGCGGGGCATCCTTGGGTGGACCATACTTGGAGGTCCGTTGTACTTATAACTTACTTAGTAACTGTAGTTATAACCCAATTATATCTAGTGTACCTTTAGTTATGAGACTTATACTTGGGTTATAACTACGGTTACTAAGTAGGTTATAAGTACAACGGACCTCCAAGTACCCCACTTTGAACGGGGGAAGGATTCTGTAAGGTCTGGGGCGGTGGGGGGTTTTGGGCATCTAGAGTGCATTGCATCCTGCTTTAGTTGGATTGAGCTTTAGGATGGTAGAAGGGAGCTCACATAGAGTGCCATAGAGAAGTTCACAGGAATTTGGGAATTAGGTTTTAGGGTTTAAGGGTTTAGGGCTCAGAAGGTTCCATGTCAGCTCATGGCCAAGGCCTTAAGCTTCTAGGTAACGCTGCCACAAACTGAGTGTTTCATTTGAAGCTTTGTACGGCCAGGTCCTAGTCACGCCGTTATAATAGACAGCAAGTGCAAATCAAACCTGAGGACTGGGATCAGGATGGGAGGTACTTAAAGCCAGCAGACATATTTGCGGACCTCACCAAAGAATTGGAAAGTATTGCAGTAGCATCTTCCTGTTCGCACTTCGGATGTTGCATCGTATGGCTCTCATCCTCTCCACTCGGAGACAAGAGTATCAGCCCAGGGTCTGTTAGGGTCCTGGGTCAGAAGTTTGTGAGGGCTTGCAATGCCAGCTTGTCTTGCAAGATCTCTGGAATGCACGTCACGCAGTTGCGCGCGGAGACCTACCAAACCACGGATGTGGATCAACCCAAAATGAAACACCACTCTCTACGCCTACTCCTCGCAGAATTGGCAGCCAGAGCTTCACACCCTCCACGTCCACTGTGAGGCGGGCCTCCATCTCGCGTATGCGATCCTGCGGCGCTCTGCTCAAGAACAATATCACCCTAGACTTAACCTTAGTCCCTCAACCCTAAACCCGAAATAGTAGGGATGGGGTGAATGAACAAGATGAGGGGAAACACAAGTTAGGGTCTAGAGTTCAGGTTCGGGGTTGCTAGTAGGGAGTGGAGGAATGGATTCCTACTGTACCCCTTGTTTAATATCCCCACTAATGTATTAGTAGGAAGTGACCATATTCTTTCCAACAATTCTGCGCCCAAGGCCTATACTGCAGGACTGTTTAGAGTAGTACCGGTCGGCAAGAACCAGCAAGATACGGAACACTATAGAACTCTCCATGCCTTGCATTTTTAGGGCAGTGCCCTGACCCAACATTGCACGGAGCCTCTCACGGGCCTTTTTAAAGAGGACTATGGTCTTTCCACGGCCCCGGCAGGCCCGCCTGGACTTCGCCCATGATACTATCAGACTCGGCATGGTCAAGATATTCTTCACCAACCGGAAGCGATGCTGCCTCAAGGCGTGGAAGCCGAATGACTCAGAGTGCAGGGTGCTTGAGGGGTTGGGATGCGAAGGTGTAAGAATTTAGGCCTGAGGGGCTAGGTTCCGTGGACTCTGCATGAGGCACGCGAGGCACATATCTTGACCTGGGTGCTGCCAGGGTTTGCTTTGCGTTCTTGATATGCAAGAATCCTAGGTCCATTGTCTGCATTCCTAGAACATCACTTCACCAAGGGTCTAGCCTAGGCCATACTCTACGGTGCTGCATGATACTTGCTCTAACCAATATACGGTCAAACATGTTTTCGTTTTCCATATTGCTACATGCCTTTCTAATAACCTTCATCTTGGCTGCTTGATCCTGAAGTAGCTCCCATATCCCCGCAGCTGTTTTACGTTGCACGTCCCAGCAGCAGGAGACGGCGATCGGCTGAGTGAGAAAGGGTCACCTGGCGATAGTTGGCGGAAGCTTCACTCCCTATTCTCAAGTTCCTGATGGGAGCTACGGTCAGCATGTCTCATATAACAAGTAGACATGGGTTCCTACTAAGTAAACAGATTAGGGACTATACTAACCTACTAAATTTTGGTTCCTCATGTGCATCAACCCAGCCCGCCCACAGGGCCAAGGCCCTAGGCCCTGTAAGTACCAGTAAAGCCGCCTTGTCAGTCCAAGAGCTGTACTGTTCCGACTACGCAAGCTATTTGCCTGAGTGCTAAACGCTCAGACCACGCTGAAACAGAGCGCCGCTGAAGGAAACTATCAATCAAGACTCGGATGCTGCAACTACAGATTCTTCTGTGGGCACCCTAAAGCCCAAACTCCTAAACCCTACACCCCTAAACCCCTAAACCCTGAACCAAAAAACCCTAAACCCGAAACCCGAAAACCCTAAACCCTACGTTGTATTATGCTTTCGATCCCGTCCGCCAAGGTGAGCTCTCGAGAGGCAGGCGTGCACCTCACTTGAATTCATGGGATGTGAATCCCTAGGGCTCCCAGTTACCCAAATAATGGGCTATGTAACTACACGGTATATAGAACCTGAAACCCATTATTTAGGTAACTGGGAGCCCTAGCGAATGTGAGCAGTAGTCTAATCATGGGCTCCCCTACGTCTCCCCTCTGTACTGGTTCCCTTTAATTTACTTTAATCAAGCCTAATTATCCCCAAATAAACTTAATTCGGGGGAACCTAGGGGTAGTAGAGAGGGAGTGGGGAACCCATGATCTAAACTCCTAGCATCCCCCCACATACTCCCCTTTTTGACCCCTTTTGAGGAGTTTAGACTGTAGCTCATGTGGGTCAAGCTTCGACCAGCTCTAGGACTCTAGAAGGTGTACCCTCGCAGCAGGTGTAGCAAGGATAGTTGCATCTTAACCCCGCCGCCGTGTCAATGAAATGCTTGAACCTGAATTGAACTGAAACTCCTGAACCCCATACCCGAAATCCCGTATGGTTCTTAGCCCCGAAACACGTAGTCCTAAACCCCCCAAACCAAGCCCCACAAAACAAAACAGCAGCTTCCTGAGCAAGAGTCCTGGCCCCCTGAGCCCAAAGGCCGATAACCCTGCATCTTGAATGCGCAATCATTCAAGACCAAACTTGGAAGCCCTGAACCCTTGTCCGAAACTTCTTGACATCCCAGTGAAGCTAGCAGTGATACCGGGTTTAGGGCATAAGGTTTAGGGTGTCTTGAAAACCAAGGCAGATTCTTATGATGCATCCCAAAGAGGGAACTCTAAATGCATGAGCATGTTCAAAATGCTTCTGCGCTCCAACTGCCCCCTTGATCTCCCACGCTACTAAGATCCAAAAGCCTAAGTCCTGAAAACTAACCCTGAAGCCTTAACAATAGACCTTAAACTACCCTCAAACCTAACCGTAAACCCTAAACCCTGAACCGTAAACCCTAAACCCTGAACCTAACCCTAACCCAACACCCAGAGCCGCGCCGCAAGGTCAGGCACTGGTGGTCTCAGGCTATGCCTTGCCTGCTAGTCACAGATGGAATATCCGAGGAGGATCCTATAAGGGTTGTACATATAGGGGTACTGGAAATAGAAAATTGAAGGCACTATTTGGGTTATTCTCGGTTATGGATTCCCAAATTTAGACCCTAATTTTGGGAAGTACCCATTTGGATTTTAGGGTTTAGGGCGGCTGCTGGCACAACTGCATGAGGGTGGCTTGGGGGGAAAATTGGCTTTAGGGATGCTGCAACCTGTCTGAGGACCATCCATGTGAGAACCGTATTGGGTCGTCGGATGCTTTGAGCTATAGTTGTTTAAACTCCTCGTATCCCCCTTAGCCCCTACAGCAGTCCCCTATATAATCTCGCATATAAGGGTTAAGGAGTTTAGACTCTAGCTCATTCGGGGTTGTGATGGATTCGGGCTTTGGGGCAGGGACACGTTTTGAGCTGCAAGTTTTTGGGTGCACCGTTCAGGGTAGAGTGGGGGCTTGGCACTCAAGGCCAGCAAGCCAAGCTTTGCACCACAAACTGTGAACCCTAAACCCGCAATAGCAGTTTCCATTTTATCCCAATATAACCCCTGTATAACCCCATATGAAGTGTCAACCTTGCCGCAGCCGACCCTCTTGATTGAACCATGGAGGAACGCTAGGTACGACACTGGTAACTTTCGTTTGCAAGCAAGATGGAGGCAGTCAAGGCCGGCAAGCTCAAGCCGTCCTTCGTTTAAACGATGAGGTAACAATCATCTAATTGACCTTCTTGTGTATTCCAGCTTTTTGGGGGAGAGATGGGGAGTTTCCATCCAAGACTAACATGAAACCCCACAGGCGCCCTTTTCGCGTGCCTTTTTGGGATCCCCGATCCAATGCAAGAACATATAGCATTCCAGCTTGACAAAAAAAGATGTGAGATCTGTGTTAGGGACCCCAATAGCCCCTCTGTAACCTACATAGCTGTTTCCAAGGTGCCTGAGCCCCCCCCCCCCTTTTGAGGAACCACATGTGATATCTTTGGATCTTTACAAGATGATAACGCTTGAATACTTGTTGCCAAACCCGAAAAAACAAGAGAGATGTAAAGGGGTCCATGTAAATTTCAGTTTTCTGTCCCTTTTGGCTCTCAATTTTAGCATCCGCCGAAAAATGCCGTTCAAGAATCAACCCCAAACCCTAAATCCCAAGACCCCTAAAATCTAAACTCCTAAACCCTAAACCCCTAGACCCCTACACCCTTAGACCCCTACACCCTAAACCCGAAGCCCTAAACCTTTCCCCCATTCCAGACGAAGAGACCGTCGGACTGGCGCCATTCGGCGTGCTCTTGACAGTCTTGAAGCTCCATTTGGAGACGGTCCTTTAGGGTTTGGGTAGGGGTTTAGGGGTTTAGGGTTTGGGGAGTTTAGGGTTTCAAATAAGAAGACCGGTGAGGCCCCAACGAAGGCGTGATAAGGACATGTTTGGATAGTTTTCGGAGATGTTACCCCTGAACCCTAAACCCTGAACCCTAAACCCTAAACCCTGAACCCCCTAAACCCTAAACGGGGCTTGGAGTTGAAGTGCTGGGGATTTTCAACGACAAGAGGACGCCTTTCGGACCCATTAGGATTGAGTACATGGGGATTACGGGGTCCTAGGAGGAATCCCATACAAATCATGTTGTAAAACACGTCTGCCATAGGTCTAGGGATTGGGACCTACCACTTAGGATCTTTTTGTCGCTTCCCCTCTTTTTTTCAAGCTCAAGGCCCTTTCAATGACCAAGGGCCTCACTTTTCTTTGGCACTTAAGGTGCAGTTCTCATGGGATTTGAGGTCATTCACCAGTACCGGAATGAAGTACAGCTCTTGCATGTGCAAGGGTAAGAAGAAACATAAAAGCGCTAACATCACATGGTCCTTTGCAGGCTCCTAGATATAGCCGCAGAATCCGAAGACCCTACACTCATTGCCAGGCTCCCGAACTAAACCCTGATCCCATGATTAGCCCGTTCGACCTACGATATAACCAATGTTTAGTAGCTCCTTTGATTTATACTACAACGAAAATTTGAAAGTAATTCTTATGAGAACCCTCAACCCAAAACCCTAAGAACAATGGGGAGCCCCAAACGCCCTAGCCGGACCTTGAACAGGGCCGTGGGGTTGCGCTTGGTGGCGGCAGCGGAGACTCGTCCATGTTGGGCCCAGGTGTGTGGTATATTTCAAGACAGAATTCCTACCTGAATCCCAGCAGAATGTAGAATAATGGCCTTTTTGGGCTATTATTAGTTGTTTTGGGCAAGCATTTTACCTACTTTTGGGGTTCAGGTACAGGGTTTGGGTTTCTTGGTTCCCACCGCACAAGAATGGAAATTAGAAATGGGAATCTTTCAGAATACTATCTTTCTACCTGCGGCCTATGTGACGTTCCATGTCCTTTAGCTCATGCCAGCAACATGCTTTTTACATTGTATAAGGCTTTTTGGTTTCTGGGACTTGTTGTAGAGGAGATGGTGCCGCGTGTGCATAGGCTCCGATGCGTGATGTGTCTGTTACAGGATTTCCGGTTGTTTATTTGATCACTTTCTGGGGGACTTCAGGTAGTGTTGATGGAACTATACGGCCATATGCAGGCTATGTGTCAGGTTATTCGCCCACTCACGAATATTGCCAACAACGAACTTTTGAACACACTTGTCAGATTTCTGGTGCTTACGAAAAACTGGGCGTCGATAACCTGAGCTATGCGGGTTGTCAGCCGCCTTCGGCGTCTGCACCCCGCTTGAGGCCTTCTGTTGCCTCTGAGCCGCTACGGGAGTTCGGCTGGGTTCGGGTTCGGGAATAGCTTATAATTCCCCTTAAGTAGATAGAATATGGCTTTGGGTATATTATATTAAGAACCCCATATACCCCATATTCTATCTACTTAAGGGGGACTATACTCTCAAAGGGTCTATGTAGCTCTGCAGTATATACACGGGACCCATGGTAGGCTCATGGGAGCTCCTCTGCCTACATGGGCCCTTTGGGACTGTTGTTTAGGGTTTAGGGTTTAGGGTTTTGGGTTTTGGAAATTGCTCCAAGAGCAAGGTGGAAGGAAAAATGAGGGTCCATCTTTCAGAACCATATTCACTCAATACTTTCCCCATGATGTTCGCATCTGCAGCCCATGAAGAATTGTAAGAACTCATATCACAGGACAGGCCTTGGTCAAACAGAGCCTCTGAAGTCGAAATCCTTAACATGCTTCCCATACTCCCCTGAGGGTCCAAGGACCCAAATAATAGTGTTTTGGGCCCCAATACTATAAGATATTAATGGTATTCGGGCCCTCAAATTCTAAAACCCTATTTTTTGGGTCCTTGGACCCCTAGGGCTCACTACAACACTACCCACCTGGTGTCAAGGTCCACATATCTGACAACCATGTAAACTTGAAGGCCACCGTCCTTGGCTTACTGGAAGAACCATAAAGCTCAGCTGTTAGGCACTCGGGCGTTTGGGATAGACGAGCAAGCAGGAAAATATTCCGAATTGGAACACTGTGTGTGTTGGTACCAGTATGCCAGAAGACTTGTGGCCCACCGCAGCTGGTGCGCAGGTATCAGGACGACGAAGGCACATTGTTAGAAAACATGTTGCCATTTCTACCCCTCACCACATCCTGCTGAAGAATTCCTATGCGAGTTCACCACAGCCCTAGCTGGTGTGCTTGTTGACAACTTCCTGTTGACGGAGGAGATCCTGCACCACACTAACTTACTCACCTCATGAGGTTTGTTATACTTCAGGTACTTTGAGTGGCGCAAGGTTTCCGTCTTCAGTGATAGGCTTACAAGCGCTGCCTGCCGCTTCATTCAAATGTAGCTCAGGAGACACGCAAAGATTTTAAGATGCCTACGACCTATCGCAAAAATGCACGGCAAAGATTCGGCTTGCGGTGGCAGCCGTCAAGTTCGCCAAACTTGCAACCTTGACGGCACGTGATGCCTAAACCCTAAGCCCTAGATAGTAGCGTCCATCTTGTCTTCCATTCTCTCTTTATGACCCCGTAATATGGCCTCCAAGTTCGGTAGCATTGGGGTGAGTGAGGTTCTGTCCCTTTGACCTGAGATCTCCGCGAATGCTACATCACCCCTGACAATTACAAGAAACATGCTTTGCGCGCGCCGTATCAATACATGTTTTAAGTAGCGCTCTTTGGTAGTTTCAAGAACTTTGTGACCATTTCAATGTATACCGCATATGTTTGATCAAATTGCCTAGGTAGGACGAGCTTTACAAGGTTCGCTAAGGCCTGCGCGTCAGTCGGCCTTCATGGCTCCACCCACCACCTAGCGAGGAGGTCCGGTCTAGCTTTGCCTTTTTTCTGCCCACTTTGCCACAGCGAGGCCATGAGATGGTTGTTTGCTCTTGATAGAGCAGGGTGATAACAGAAAACATGACCAAACGCTCACACTCAAGGATGTTACAAGAAGGCCCGGGGAATCGCTGGCCTACTTTCTAGCATCCGACAAAATGCACTAACCCAAAGGTCTTAGGGGTTCGTTCGGGACGCAAGTTGACGCAGCCCTGGACCTTCAAGAACAACATGTCTTGCGCGATATTCTGACCTTTAGAGTGGACTCCCTACGTACCACTCGAACCACGAGGTGCTCCGCATTCGCTTGCCCCCTTGTCTTTGATAACAAAGCTACCCTAAACAGCGAACGCAAAGCACCTCTGGACATCCAAAAGTTAAAGCCGTCAGCCAAAACCTCATCCGAAATCCTAAGCCCCAAGCCCCAGATCCTAAACCGTCTACGCCCCGAACCTTAAGCGCAGCGCTCTGAACCCCACGCACTAAACTCTGAAACGCTAAGCCCTAAATGCTCAATCCTCAATCCTACCCTATGTACATATATATATATACATATTGATATATGGTAACATATATATATATAGACAAATATATTTATGTATATGCAGGAGGGAATATATTCACACATATTTATATCTCTCCCATATAACCCCTCAATGTCCCCGCTGTTCATCCGCACCTTGCTCTTGACCACCTTCCAGCCCTTGCCTTGACGAACATCCTGCAGTAGGACAAGACCCTAAGGGTCCAAGTTTTAGGGTTGAGGGTTTAGGGATTTAGGGATTTGAGGGTTCTAGGGTTTAGGGTAGCCCAAATGGTGTATAAATTGCTCTCGAGGTCCCTAGATGAAAGCACAAAGTACCCAAATGGTGTATAATTTGGCCCCGAAAAAACTACGCGGACACCCAATTGAACCAAAATTCTATTGTATAGGCATTTGGACTCTTACAGCAAGAGCGTATGACGTAAGGCTTTCGTGGCAGAGGGTATGTGTACCATTGTCTAAACTCCTAGTATCCCCCTTAATAACCCCATATAACCCCTATAGTAGTCCCCTATATAATCCCCTATATAACCCTCTTTAAGGAGTTTAGACTATAGCTCATGTGGGGAGGTTCAGGAACGAAAGAGCTCCTTATTAGTTAGGGAATCCGTATCATCGGGGATCATACTATACTGGGATCTGTAGGGCTCACCTATTTATGCAAACACACATGTGGTCTAGGTGGGTAGGTATCAAATTCTAGGCCATAAGGCGGGATAGGGTCTGTAAGGAAAATTGAAAGAGGATCAGGTCTTTAGAGTAAAGGGTTAAGAGTTTGGGGTATGGGTTCGCTCATGCGGCTCCACGGGGGTTCACGTTGTCGGATGCCAAGTGCTCACTTTTCTTGCGCTGTGTGGGGTTCTGCTATGGGCTCTCTAGGGCTTCTATGACAATCTAGTTCGGGCATATGAAGTTCGATGAGTATTGCCGGTGGTCATGGAAAGTAGGTCCATGTGTGTCTTATATATCACTGCAGCGAATCTAAACCCTAAACCCTAAACCCAAAATCTTCCTCTTTCTTTGGAACCAACCTATCATGAGAAATCGCCATGAGGGCTGACTCCCAATAAGCTGTCCTTATCCAAATATATGGAGGTTTCCCAAAATTAGGGGTACCATTTAGGGGTCCCCATAATACTAAGTCAACTAAATGCTGCACGTAAAATTTGCGTGCCGGTTGGCGGATTTTCGCAAAAATTCACAAATCCAAAAACGCTAGTTTCCGCGTTTTCGCAAAAATCCAAAAATCCAAAAATATATCGGCCGAGCCTCCTTGCTAGCTAGTTTACGGATTTTCGCAAAAATCT
>CAJNIZ010044904.1:34976-47732 GCA_905231905.1 Symbiodinium pilosum
GGGGGGGGGTCGGGCATATTAAAGCGGGTCCAACATTAAGGTTTAGTTCGGGTTTAGGGTGTAGGGGCAGCCCCATTGATGCCTATGACCCCCTACACGAAAAGATATGCAGTCTGGACACCTGGTTACCTAGCTAAAACGCTGGAACGCGGAAACGAAGCTTTTGACAACGAAGGGAACTTGAGTGGGCTAGAACAGCTAGCCTGTCCGCAGTAGTTTGCAGATAGTGCTGGGAGCCCAAAGGCTCTGTAGGGTCCTATGTCTTGCAAAGTGGCAACTACAGCAAGGCTCCTTTAGCCTAACCATGAAAACCCACAAGTTTAGGGTTTAGGGTCTAAGTCTGGGCTTTAGGGTTCAGCGTCCAAAAGGGGACTCATCAGCCCCCTGACAAGAGGCAACCTCTACCTGCACTTTGACCCTACTGTGGGTGATGAACGCTTCTGCCACGGCAGGGCTCAGCTGGTTTCGTCGCAACATTCTTGGTTCCAAGTGATGAATGCTAGCTAGCATCTACCTGGACCTCCCAAATACCAAGAATGACAGCCTGTATACCCAGGATTTTGAAGTAAAAGGCAGTACTCCTACAATACTCCCCGAGACAACCCCCCCTTTTACGGAGTTTAGACCATAGCTCATGTCGAGGGAGAGAGGAATGATTAAAGGTAATGTAGACCTATGATGAATAAACCCCTCCTTTTTTAGGGCCTTAATATCAGGATCCCTATTGTAATCCCTATTAAAGGGGGTCGTTTATTAATTAGGGGTCTACATTATGTGGGATGTACACGCGTTTCTTAAGGATGAACATTGAGGATGACAGGTTCGTGACCGGTGTGAAACAGAGGAAGCAATGTGAAGGCCTGCGCTGCAAGGCAGTGTCCCAAAATTCGGGGTACCATTTTAGGGGCTTCTATACATAAGGGTTATAGTATACCAGCGTCTATACTGGGGTCCCTCCATTTAATGACACTACCACAGGGCTGAGGATTTCGGTGGCAGCGCTTTCGGTCTGCAGCGTGCGAGATTAGTTCAGCTTATCACCGCAGGACCTCTGCCACAAATGCTCTAATACTATTCGGGTTCAGGGTTTGGGTCCTGCAATTCTTGAACAAACCCTTGGGATCCAACCCCAAACCCTGAACCATAGACCCCTACCAACGTTGGGCCCTAAAGTCTACAAATGTTACCTACATTGGGCCATTTGGAGCCCGAGACCCTAAACCTAATTCTTGAACAAATTGAGATTTTCTAGAACAGCCTGAGACCCGAAGCTAAACCTCTTCAGCCAGCACAGTTCCATGGCCTGGGGGTTCAGAGTGCATAAGGATCTAGTGTGAATAGCAAGGATTCAATAGCATTAAGGATTCAATAGCATTAAGATTAATGGTATTTGGAGTTGATTTCCTGCGTGTTCCAATCTTTTGGAATTTGTCAGACGGCGATGTCTTGCTATGATTCCCAAGAACATGCTACATTCAAGGGGACAGGTAGGAACAACTTTGGCACCCCATACGGAATGGCTTCACATCCACCAGGCTAAGATGTACTTCCGGCTAACTAATTTCCCCAAACTGCACGACCTGGACCCTAACAGCTTCCCCCTGACTCTCTCTCAATGTTAGCCCTTCACTGTAAACTTGGCCTACATGACATCCCACAACCTAAAGCCAAGTGAGCTATAGTCTAAACTCCTAGTAACCTCCTTAATAGCCCTACAAAAGGAACCCGAGATGATCCCCTGTAGAGTCCCCTTGAAGGAGTGAAGACTATGGCTCACATGAAATCCCAAAACTTAAAGCCAATTGCAGGTCAGAAGCCCTTCTCTTTGTCCGGGCTTTTAGACTCCTCCTCTGGGTCCTATTGAGCAAGGCACGGAACACACGTAATTCCCCCCCAACAAAGTAGGCTTTCCACCTGTGCGGATACAACATGTCTTTCTATTATGGCAACCGCCAGAAAAAATGAGAAACTCCCAAACAAGCGCTGGGGAAGGTTTAGCTACGACTAACATGTCCTTAACATGTCCTTATAAACAACCCCTAGCAACCCTAAACCCTAAACCCTAACCCCCTTTAAAGCCCAGAGACCTAAACTTGAGGCCTGAGACCTAAACCCTCCAAACCTAAAATTGAAAGTCGCGGGTTTAGGTTTAGGGTTTAGGGTTTAGGGTGGAGATGAAAGGAAGCTTGGGCTCTCTCCACGACACATGAACAGTCTGTAACCCTAAGGGTCAAAGGACCTCAATAATAGGGCTTTAGGCCCCAAATACTCTAATAACATTAATCGTATTTGGGCCCTAAGAACCTATTACTTGGGTCCTTGGACCCTTAGGGTAATAGGAGTCAAATTATGGGCTCTGTCTATACAGCTAAATAATATTTATCCAGCTGTTAATGATGGGGGACAGTACCCAAAAGGCAGCAGTACATGAGTGTTGGCCTAAACCTAGGGATGCTAAGGGGGACTGGGGCAAGTGAATACAAGCACCATGACAGGGGTATATATGGGGATAAAGTTGGGATTGTGAAAGGGATTCTTTCTGAGGCACCAGCAAGTATAATCGCTGTTTCCAAAATGTGGGCAATCTATATAGGGATCCGTATCTTAATAGGAAATTCACTATACGAATGCGTATTATAGTGAATTTAGGGAAATCCCCAAATGGTGAGTTTGTTCAGGTACAAGGTTCTGCACGATAGGTCTGTCTGCCGATTTGCTCATAGCCCTGCCTTTACTAGTGCGGCTACCGAACTGGATGCAGAACTTTGACGCACAACTTATGAGGGTTTTCCAAAATTGGGGGTACCTTTTGGGGGTCCCTATAAGAAGGACTATAGTATTTTGGGGTCTATATTGGGGTACCCTAATTTTCGGAAACTACCATACTATACCGACCAAAAGAAGTCATACATGGAGGACACGCCCATCATAATTTGGGAGATCAAGCTCCAACTGCAAAGTGCATAGAGGTAGTTCCAAAAAGTTAAGGTCATATTTTGGTACCCCTAAATATTAGGTGCCGCAATAATATATACGTATATATGCCCAAGAAGCACAGAATTTTGAGAACAGTCCATAGCTCTTCCTGTGGAGAGGTTTCCGCATTCCTTCTAGATTGAACAAGGAATTGGGAAGCAATGATTTTACTGGCTGCCTCCCCATCGTCCAGTAAAGAACCAGAGGCCACTGCTCTATGATTCCCCATATGATTCTAGGGGATCGATTGTTTGATCCTTTGGGGGTCTGGGAACCGTGACTTCAAAGAGAAACACTTCTGCTGCGGAAGGTTCTACACCTGAACCCCAAATCTCCAGCAACCTCGCAACCCCAGATCCCCAGATTCCACGTCATTTACTATCCCTAAACCCGAAACCCTAGTTACAAACCCAAGCAGTTTCCATTGCAGTGTGCATGTTCTTTTCCGGTCGCTCTCCGTTATCTACTTGCTTAATTAGTAGGAATGAAGAAATACAACTCCCGCATACTCCATATATGACATATTCCCATATTCCCTACTAAGAACCAATGAGTGTAAGAGCCCCATGGCCCTCCGGGATCCCTGGGTACCTTGGCGATAGAAGCTCGCCGGCTCGTGGATCTCGATCCCTCTGAGGTGCCCTGGCAAAAAGCAAAAACTTCTCAAAACTGACAGAACCACGGTGGATACGAAAAATCCTGCATGACCCTAGGTACCTTGTACCTTTTGGGAATTATGGTACTATAGTATAGTCAGGTTATGCAGGATTTTAATATCAACAGTAGGTCCATTGTACACCCCAAAACTATCTGGGATGTTGCCACGCAAGGACCCCCTGTTTTGATAAGTCACCAGAACGAAAGAGGGCATTCGTGGCTCTCTTGCTGCAGAAGCGAACCTCTGACAAGCTGCCCAGCAGCCGCTTAGGGGAGCAATGGCAGTAGTAATAATAAGACTAGCCATATAGCAGCATAATAGTGATACAGTAATATAGTAATATTAGAATATAGTACCAGTCGTAGTCATATAGTTCGAGCTATTGCCCAGACAGGTTTAAACCTGCCCTTTTTAAGCAACAACTTTTCTGAGCCGGGTGGTGCAACAGAACTTGAGCAAAACATCTCCGGATTTTCCTGCCTAGTGTGGCCTGCACCTGACGATCCCTGTTATTAGGATCCCATCCAATCCCCTGCGCCAAGTAATAACCACCCCCCACAGCCTAAGCAATGAACTCTCTCCCCATAGTAAAGTACCATCATACAATCCGGGGAATATGCACCTTAAGACGGGCGCGGCGGATATTTCTAGGGGGAAGGGATTATGAAGAGCTGGGGGGCCTAGAGGCATGGCCAAGCAGTCACAATGCACCGTAAGGAACCTTTTTGATTGACAGTCTAAAATGCGGTAGTTTCCCAAAATAAGGGATAGACCCCAATATACTACTGTCCTATTTATGGGGACCCCTAAAAAGGCACCACGAATTTTGGGAACCCCCCATGTACCAATTCCTGTGCCCAGTCCAAGGTTCACCATCCTTCAAGCTTTGACGGATGGGGCGAAATACTGAAACATCTGGAGAAGTTCTCCACAGAGTAGGTACGATGTATAGACTTTAGGGTCCAACCTAATTATTTACACACTTAAGGCCCTAAACCATCTACCCCACCCCAAGCCCTAATTAACCCCAATCCCCAAACCCAAAACCCTGAATCCTAAACCCTAAACCCCAAAACCCGAACCCTAAACCCTAAACCCTACATGAAACCCGAACCCTAAACCCTAAACCCTAAATGCCTTCGAGATGGATGCTCGCCGGTTTGTGGAGCCCTCGGAGGTGAAAGGGCCCTGCACCATTTCGTATCAAGCTGGGTTGCAATTAAGGAACTTAGTTTAAGTTACCATAATGGGTATATATAGTAATTAATAGGGTTTCCCCAATATAGTAACTTAATTTAAGTTCCTTAACAACAACCCAGCAAGCCCATCCCACCCGATAGGGAGACATGAGCCAGTAGCAGTGACTGAATAGAGAAAGAGGTGTTGCAATATATTCAGAAGATACTGAACTAGTCATACAGCATTATCATAATTACGCTGGCAAGTAATGTACTGAAAAATCGTTGCAATTCAGATAGCTTAGGGTAGTGGGCGGTGCAGTATCCTTTGAATGTAGCTCAAGGAAGCCCGCGCTGACCCTGTTTGTACAGTCGGCGCACACGCTATCCAGTGAGTATTTCAGACAGTCATATTGCCCCTATAACCCCAATATAACCCCCAAAAAAACACAAAAATACACCAATAGAATCCCAAAATAACACCCAATATAATCCCAAAATAACACCAACTAAACCCTATATAATTCCTATATAACCTCTATATAACCTCTAAACCCCTAAACAAACCCTAAATCTGCAGTTTCTCGGAGAACTCCGCGCTTCATCTGTTCCAGTATGAGCCCTCCGATTGGATCCCAAGCAAGATCTTTCCCAGAGGGTTCGTTTAGGGTTTAGGGTTTAGGGTTTAGGGTGTACCCAATCATTAGGCCCCTTTAAAGGGGATTTCTAGGGATATAGGGGTATATAGGGTTTAGGATTTAGGGTTGAGGGTCCAAGTGCCCAATGATTAGGTACGTGGGATTTGGGTCATAGGTGATTATAGTACATGTTCTGGGTAAGTATATGACTATTGGGTACTTAGACACTTAGGGTTTCTGAAGGTTCACGGGCTGTGGTGGCAGGCAGGTACCCTTCTGGTGCTGTGGCGCAGAGTGTCTTCATGATCTTAGAACCTGGAAGGCTTAAGAACCTGCTAAGCTAAGCTGAAGGACCTACTGAGCTGAGCATCAATAAGAAATCGAGCCTTCAGACAGTCTTAGTCGTGCCTGAGACAATGAAGATGCGCGGCAACGACTGTATCATTACCATTTCAAAGGCGACTGCGACAGCAGTTCGACGACGATCAATACTGATGATGCAGATGCCCTAAACCCTTAACCCCTAAAACCTTGAAACCCTAAATCGTAGTTTCCATTTTCTTTTCCATTATCCCAATATATCCCGCAGAAAACCCCCTATATCTCCCTTTAAAGGTTCTCCATCTCAAAGCTCGAACTTCACGAGCCGCGACGAAGAACCAGAGGACTAAAACCACTGTGGAACCAGGCCTAGGGCCCATCTGTCCAAGCTAGAATCCGAGTTCCGACTTGAAAATATGTGAGTGAGCGGTAGAATGAGTCATTCACTAAACTCATTAGCCCAAAGCCCTGAAACCTAAACTCCTACCCTGCCCTGGACCCTGATCAACCTATCTATCTATCGATCTGTCTCTCTCTCTCTCTCTCTCTTTCTATGTGTAGACATCATGTCCCTTTAACCCTCAAATAGGCCACTAACTCCTTGAAACCCTCACAGCTTGCATGTTCATGGCCTGCCTTGGAGATGGAGGCTCGGCGGCTTGGCGATCCTTTTTCCTTCTCTGCCTAAGCAGGCGCCGAGTATAGATCTTTTTTGTGGGCTGTGTAGCGAACAGTATGATGACAGGTCTTTTCTGAAGGTCCCAAGACGAAGGTCTGCATTGTCTGCGGGGATACAAGATGCAGTCAGCAAGGGGCGCCCCTGTCGTCTAGACATGCTACATCCCCATGCCCCCCCAAGGCTTTTCAGCTTATTTCCAGAAGCCTACTCACATAACACCAAGGAAAATCCTTATCCTCACGGCATGCCTAGCTAGATGGAACTTGAAAGTTTTTTGTTGCGGTGGTTCTGGGCCTTGAGTTCTCTGAGCTTATGCTTGTGGAGAATAGTTGAACTTCCGCTTGGGACATACAATAGGGAACAAGGAAACAAGATTCCCTGTGTAACCCCTATACAATAAATTCCCCTATTCCCTACTTAAAACCCGTAAGCCTCCATTAAGTAATATGAGCTATAGTCCAAACTCCTAGCATCCCCTCAATAACCTCTATGAGACTCCCGGATATAGTCACCTATTTAAACCCTTTTAAGGAGTACAGACTATAGCTCATATCAGCCTCTGGTGAGGTAACGTCCACACCTAGAGATCGGCCTGGCAGAGTTTCCCACCCCATCCTGAGCAAATGTTGGGCAGGTAATCTGGGTTGCTGTTAAGGAAGTTAATTCAAGTTACTATTTTGCGGAAGCCCTATTTTGTACTATACACATACACCCATTCTGGTGAGTTAATTTAAGTTGCTTAACAGCAATCCAGTAATTGCCCAACCTCTTGTAAGCAACTTAGCCGCAGGCGCTTTGGAGTGGACAATTGATGTTGGGGAGCTACTGTAGCCCTCGCAAAATGGCGACTGTGAAGGTCCGAATTTTGATGGTTGTCCCATGTCTTTTCAATGTGAAGAACTTCATGGTATGAGGCAACTTTGCGTGTCAAACGAAAGGTCTTGAAGGCCACGCCGAACTACTGCGAAGATGAGGCTTCCTACACGAAACTACGCGACCCCTTGCACGTACCTGTGATAACAGCTTACATCCAAATCATCTGGGGTTAGAGGCGATCATTCTGGGCATCTGGCAGGTCCAAACATACACATTTTTTGGCGCTAGTACTTGTAGTGCGAGTTCTGGCGAAATATATTATTACTGCTACTTGGACCCTGGTAGGGTAGAGCAGAGAACCTATTGGGGCAATATCCCTATACCCTTAAACCTCAAGCCCTATACCCAAAAGCCTATAATTAGATTCATTATATTCACCCCCCTCCCCCCCCCCCACCCACAACCCTATGCCCACAAACCTGTGGGCAGAGAAGAGGACACCATTACCACGCGTACTGTGGCGACGACGGACTTCTTCGAATCGCTTGTAGTCTCAGCCTCAGGATTTTGGCCGTTGGGTTTAGGGTTTGCGGTTTAAAGGTTTATAGGGTTTAGGGTTTTGGTGTAAAGGATTGGAAGGATTTCGGGTTGTGCTTTCTTTTAAATTGGGCTTTGGGGTTTACAGCTTTGGGTTCGTTCTCTCGAGGTTTGAGTTTTCAGTGTTGTGGGGGGTTTCGGCTTGGGTTTTTGTTTCAGGTTTTGGATGTTTATTTGCAGTTGCGTATTTCTTTGTTTTGGCTTAGCAGCCTAGCTTAGCACTTCAAATTCTTCCCCACTTGGTTAGCATAAGTTACATGCTTGTTGAGCTTGTGCGCAAATTAAGGTTTTTGCACATATGTATCTTCATATGCATGGGTCGATATGCATAATTTGCATTATGTATATATATATATGTATATGTACCTGGTATGTAAGAGTATCTGTGTGTAGGTATATGCTTATGCCGCGCGGCCTCCCACCTATGCCATACGACAGTGAGAAGGGGAGGGGGCAGAACGCACAGCGCGTGACCTGCACGTATACGTCGTATCTGAGAGTTGGTTGATGCACGCGGCACGGGCCTCATGATAGGAACTGATTGTAAGTTTGCAGCTATAAGGCGGAACTTCAATGGTTCAGAACACTATTGTTACTATTGTTGCCATTACTACTACTATCTACAATTGCCTGGCTTGAGTTGTTCAGTTGCATTGGCACTGCAAGGCTGCGCTAGTTCAAGGCCACAAGGCAGAGCCATTTGCTGTATAGGTTGTTTGCTGTTTGTTTCCCATGGACATTGCTGGAAACACCGTTAGAGCCCCTGGCCCATGTCAGGCCAATCATCCCCAAGACCCCTGAAAACAGATCAGAAACTTCGCAAGTTTTGGACCATGACAGTCGTTCAGTGGCCTTGCACGTTCATGTCCATCATGGCTGCTGCACTCCCGGCCATTATCACAACCGCCGTCACTGCTATTGCATCGAGAACTCACTGATGAGGGGAGGTTCTAAAAAAGGGCACACTTCATGACCCCCGGGATACAGGGGTGAAATTGTGGGTTCGGCCTTACGAACAGCAAGGTTATTGTCATCCTGAATCCTATCTCATAACAATAGTAATACTAGTAACAGTAAGAGTAACTGTAACAGTATTCGTAATAGTATCAGTGATAGTAATAGCACCAGTACTAGTAAGAGTAATAGTAAGAATACTAATGGCAATAGCAATAATAATAGCAACACTTGTGGTTTCCTGTTTGCAGCCACTACGACCTTTCTCGCAGAGCCTCATGGCTGCTCTAATGGTTTTCCCGTCTAGAAGTGTTTAAGCATGTGAGCTATTGTCTTAACTCCTTAAAAGGGGAGTTATATAGGGGGATTATCTACTTGAGTTGCTTTAAGTGTTGTTAGGGGGGATGCTGGGAGTTTAAACTATAGTAGCTCATGTTCCCTTGGTGTCGTCCGTGCACCAAGCGCATACCTTCAAACAGAACAGAGTCGTCGTCGGGTCCACACATTTGAGCTACAGTCTAAACTCCTGGCATCCCCCTTAATAACCCCTACAATAGTCCCCTATATAATCCCTTATATAACCCCTAACCCCCTTAATAATCGCTATAATTACGCATCGCCTATATATAACCCCCCTTTAAGGAATTTAGATTATAGCTCACTTAGGCTTGCAAGGAGTCAGAGAGTCAGAGGGTGAAGGGGTTGGAGTGAAAAGAGAAATCAACATATAGGCTTTGTGTTTTAACTAGCTTGTGTTGCACTATTCTGACTATCTCATTATTATTGCTATTAGTATTACTATTGTGACTAGGTTAAGGGCGGGGTATAGGGGGTTATAGGATGGAGCTGCCGGCGGGATGAACAAAGTCGTTCTGATCGGAACTCCTCAGCCGCTCTTGATCGGATTTGCAAGCCTGAATTGGATCTATCATTGATGCTTCCAAAAGTCAAGTATCCCTTCAAGCTACGCTAGCGCAGACGTCCGCAAGCGAAGATCTGTCCCGGAACCTATAGCTGTGTTTTTACATGGAACTGAGTCAGCCGGCTGCATCTAATTCACCAATGGGGCATCTGTTTCGTTGGGAACATAATATGAAAGCCAGGAAACCTACCTGCAGGTGCAGTATGTCTTTTCATACCGCACGCAACTGACGTCTCCAAGCAGGCCCAGCGCAGGCAATGCCACCGGGTTCGGACGCGCCGCAGCACACGTTTGCGCTCAAGGTACAGCTGCATTCACTGGCAACGACTGCCCAAGCAGTCCAATCACCAGAGTCAATCCAGGACATGAAACGCTGCCTACCTCTACTGCAAAACATTCCCTACGGCATCTAATGCGCATCATTTTGAATTACTGGCAGGTTCTTCAGTTTGCGGCAGAAAGGCTTACGATGACAAAGTGGTCTTACCAGGAACGTGTTGTAGAGGCATGGGAGATACCAATATTCTGCTCAACGATTCCTTCTACTTCCACTAGCATTTTAGTCATTCATTCCTTGTATCATTATCGACGAACGTCCCGAGTCCCGGCCCTTTGCATCCCAATTTTGGTGTTCAAACAGAAAGCCCAAGTGGGGCTGGGAAAGAAAATACTGAAACCCTTGATCCCGAAACTAAGTCATCGACTTTCTGCTTTATGGCTTGACACCATTTAGACTATACAAAAATCATCTAGTCAACGAAAAACAAAGGAGTACTATGGTTGCATCCTAATTCTCTATACGGAACAATAGCTAAGAGCTTACTACGGCAAGCTTTCCGTTGTTGGGCAGCGAATGGGCCATGGCCAGCCCAGCAACGTCCTTTTGAACCAACCTTATCCGTTTATTATCGTTTAAAAACGGCCGTTTTGCTCCGAAAAGTTGCCCTCCAAGTGGCTATCATCCAGCCCCTCAACCCTAAACACTCTGGTATTGTGGGTTTAGGGCTATTATTTTACATAGTTTTGGGGTTTAGGTAGATCAGGGGCGACCATATGGCATTAGCAGAACCCACTGCGAGAACCAGAGCCCTGGAGTCGCTAGGCTCAGATTTCGTTGAGAGCAGACACCTTGTTGGGTAGGGTTTTTAGGGTTTAGGGTTTCAGGACGTGGGGTTTAGGGTTTAGGGTTTCAGGATTTGGGGCTTATGGTGTTTAGGCAGTGCAGACTTGAAACTTGGATTTGTTCAGGGTGTTTGATTCTGGATTCACTTCCCGAATCCTCCCTCATAATTACGAAAGTGCGGTTATCATTCTTGGCGCCGGCTGCGCAGGTGCTCTTACAGTGAACCCCTCGAGCATAAGCCATGAAGCAAGGAGCGCGGACAATGAAATCACACCGGCTTGTGCGAGAAATCTTATCAATATCTCCAGTATTCCGCCCTGAGACCTTTAAACGCCTGATTTAGCTGTACAGAAGGATTTCAATTGCAGATGGGATCCTGAAGCCTGGGGGTCCCTGGTTTTACTGAAATTTCATAGAAGAACTCCCGAAACATATCCGCAAACATCATGGCAAAACTTCCGGAATACGGCCTCCAGAAAGCCTTGAAATGCCCTCCACAAACCTTACTACAACCACATTCCATCACCTCATGCGGATCTGGGCCAATGCCATGCCAATTCGTGCCGCAGGGCCAAGGACTCCAGGGGCGCCACCACGGATGAGCCCTCGTCAGGGCTTACAGTGCCAGGGGCTGGGGTGGCCACAAGGACCTTTTCAGGATGCCGAGGCTACCGTCATTTTACGTAGTCATCTGTATGTAGGGAAGGGGTCTAGGGCACCAAGCTCTCTCAACTTTCACACATGTGCCACGATTTTTCAGAAAACAAGATTACTTAGTAACTTAGTATGCGTGAAAATGCTGCTTCATACCTGATCCCCACTGCTACATCACAGTATGTGCCGACCTCATGAGGTCAGCTAGGTGCCGTCACATGGCCTGCCATCGTTCACCCCAAACAAAGCCAATTCAACTCACCGACTGTTTCATACTACATGCCGCAGTATAGCTTCAAGAATGCTTACGACACAATCAGATACACAGCCATACCATTAATCCTCTCCACCAAATACCAAACCCGCAACTCCGCCTCCGCCTCAGAACAAGTCAAGTTCAATAATATGTACAGTGTTATGGGAGCATATTTGTAATCAGGAACTTCGTGGGGGGAAGGTTATCAGTATGGCGAGCTGGGTTGCTTAACAATCTCCTCCCCAGAAAGAAGCCCCCCGTTAGTGATTACGATTTCAACCATATACCCTGAACGCTGAACTCTAAACTCAACTCTACGGAACCGAAAGAACACCATGCAATCTTTACAGGCTTTAAGGCCGAATGTTGATAATATCTGTTTGCTTGAACCCCTATATGTACATATATGTGTGTATATATATATATGTATCCCCCTTATACCCTGAGTTCCCCTTTCATGTTCCAGTTTCTTTCCCATTTGATTCGCCATCATTGGTATTATTTGCATACTTGGATCCCTAAACCCTAAACCCCAAACCCTAAACCCCAAACCCTAAACCCCAAACCCTAGACCCTAAGTCGCCTTCAATGCATCAAGCTGCGGCTCACACTCTAGAGCCTGGTCCTTTAGGTTTGGGTTGAGGGTTTTGTGGGCTTATGGTTTAGGGTTTCAAAGTTTAGGATTTACCGTAGGGTTCAGCGATTAGCGCTTCACTGCTTTGGGCTGTACTGGGAGGGTCGGGGGACTTTAAAGTTGAAAGGGGTTCCAAGCATACTTACTAAGTCAACCTGAAACTCAAGTGGGCTTGAGGTTGGGGACTTTGGGTTAAGCCCTTTTGGGACGGGTTGGTGGAGAAATGCCACTCACAAATCCTTTGGGCAATGTAGTTTTTTCTGTCCCGTTCCCAGCCTGAGCCCCGGCTGGTGTCTCCAAATGCTTGAATATCCTACACCGTAGGCCCTGCACCCTGAACCCGGAACCCT